>OU342740.1:189751326-189887490 GCA_910589775.1 Avena eriantha | reverse complement strand
ATGAACTCTAGTGGATCCATATGTGGTTTGTGAATAGAACACGCATGCAACGAATCTAGTTGTGGTTAATGAAAATATCACACATGCAATGAAACTAGGGGATCCATATGTGGTTAATGAAAAGAACACACATGCAATGAACTCTGGTGGATCCATATGTGGTTTGTGAGAAGAACACACATGCTCATGTGGTTTGCGAATAGAACACACATCCAATGACTCTAGTGGATACATATGTGGTTTGTGAAAAGAACACACATGCGATGACTCTAACTGTGGTTATGAAAAGAACAGGCAATACAATGACTCTAGTGGATCCATGTGTGGTTTCTGAAAGAACGGACATTCAGTGACTCTAGTTGTGGTTCATGAAAATAACACACATGCAATGACACTGGTGGATCCATATGTGGTTTGTGAAAAGAACACACATCCAATGACTCTAGATATGGTTTGTGAAAAGAACACACATCCAGTGACACTGGTGGATCCATTTGTGGTTTGTGCAAAGAACAAACATGTAATGACACGAGCTGTGCTTACTAAAAAGAACAGACATGCAATGACTGTGATGGATCCATATGTTGTTTGTGAAAAGAACACACATCCAATGACTCTATCTATGGTTAATGAAAAGAACAGGCATGCAATGAACTCTGGTGGATCCTTATGTGGTTTGTGAAAATAACACACATTTAATGAATCTAGTTGTGGTTAATGAAGAGAACACACATGCAATGACACTGGTGAATCCATATGTGGTTTGTGAAAAGAACACATATGCAACGACTCTAGCTGTGGTTTGTCAAAAGAACACACATCTAGTGACACTTGTGGATCCATATGTGGTTTATGGAAAGAATATACATGCAGTAATACTAGCTGTGGTTAATGAAAAGAACAAACATGCAATGACTCTGATGGATCCATATGTGGTTTGTGAAAAGAACACACATGCAATGACTCTAGCTATGGTTAATGAAAGGAACACACATGCAATGACATTGGTGGAGCCTGTCTGGTTTGTGAAAAGAACAGACAGGCAATGACTCTAGTTGTGGTTAATGAAAAGAACACACATGCAATGACACTAGGGGATCCATATGTGGTTAATAAAAAGATCACACATGCAATGAACTCTGGTGGATCCGTATGTGGTTTGTGAGAAGAACACACATGCTCATGTGGTTTTTGAATAGAACACACATCCAATGACTCTAGTGGATACATATGTGGTTTGTGAAAAGAACACACATGCGATGACTCTAACTGTGGTTTATGAAAAGAACATGCAATACAATTACTCTAGTGGATCCATGTGTGGTTTGTGAAAGAACGGACATTCAGTGACTCTAGCTGTGGTTCACGAAAATAACACACATGCAATAACACTGGTGCATCCATATGTGGTTTGTGAAAAGAACACACATCCAATGACTCTAGCTGTGGTTTGTGAAAAGAACACACATCAAGTGACACTTGTGGATCCATATGTGGTTTGTGCAAAGAACAGACATGCAATGACACGAGCTGTGGTTAATGAAAATAACAGACATACAATGACTGTTATGGATCCATATGTTGTTTGTGAAAAGAACACACATGCAATGACTCTATCTATGGTTAATGAAAAGAACAGGCATGCAATGAACTCTAGTGGATCCTTATGTGGTTTGTGAAAAGAACACACATTTAAGGAATCTAGTTGTGGTTAATGAAAAGAACACACATGCAATGACACTTGTGAATCCATATGTGGTTTGTGAAAACAACACATATGCAACGATTCTAGCTGTGGTTTGTCAAAAGAACACACAGCTAGTGAAACTTGTGGATCCATATGTGGTTTGTGGAAAGAACATACATGCAATAATACTAGTTGTGGTTAATGAAAAGAACAGACATGCAATGACTCTGATGGAACCATATGTGGTTTGTCAAAACAACACACATACAGTGACTCTAGATATGGTTAATGAAAGGAACACACATGCAATGACACTGGTGTAGCATGTCTGGTTTGTGAAAAGAACAGACAGGTAATGACTCTAGTTGTGGTTAATGAAAAGAACACACATGCAATGACACTGGTGGATAAATATGTGTTTGTGAAAATAACCCACATCCAATGACTCTAACTGTGGTTTATGAAAAGAATAGGAAACAAAATGACTAGTGGATCCAGGTGTGGTTTGTGAAATAACGGACATTCACTGACTCTCGCTGTGGTTCATAAAAAGAACACACATGCAATGAGACTGGTGGATCCACATGTGGTTTGTGAAAAGAACACACATCCAATGGCTCTAGCTGTGGTTTGTGAAAAGAACACACATCCAGTGACACTGGTGGATCCATATGTGGTTTGTGGAAATAACAGACATGCAATGACACTAGATGCAGTTTGTGAAAGATAGGACATTCACTGACTCTAGCTGTGGTTCGTGAAAAGAACACACATGTAGTGACACTGGTGGATCCATGTGGTTTGTGAAAAGAACAGACATGCAATGACTCTATCTATGGTTAATGAAAAGAACACATATGCAATGAAATTGGTGGATCCATATGTTGTTTATGAAAAGAACACACATGCAATGAACTTTGGTGGATCCATATGTGGTTTGTTAGAAGAACACACATGCTCATGTGGTTTGCAAAAAGAACACACATGCAATGACACTGGTGGATCAATATGTGGTTTGTGAAAATAACACACATCCAATGACTCTAGTATATCCCTATGTGGTTTGTGAAAAGAACACACATGCAATGACTCTAACTGTCGATTATGAAAAGAAAAAGCAATACAATGACTCTAGTGGATCCATGTGTGGTTTGTGAAAGAATAAACACACATGCAATGACGCTGGTGGATCCATATGTGGTTTGTGAAAAGAACACACATGAAATGACATTGGTGGAAGCATATGTGGTTCATGAAAATAACACACATGCAATGACATTGGTGGATCCATATGTGGTTTGTGAGCAGAACACACATGCTCATGTGGTTTGTGAAAAGAACACACATCCAACGACACTTGTGGATCCTTATGTGGTTTGTGAAAAGAACACACATGCAATGACACTGGTAGATCAATATGTGGTTTATGAAAAGAACACACATCAAACGACTCTAGTGGATCCTTATGTGGTTCGTGAAAAGAACAACCATGCAATGACTCAAACTGTGGTTTGTGAAAAGAACAGGCAGTATAATGACTCTGGTGGATGCATGTGTGGTTTGTGAAAGAACGGACATTCACTGACTCTAGCCGTGGTTTGTGAAAGAACGGACTTTCACTGACTCTAGTTATGGTTCATGAAAAGAACATACATGCAATGACACTAGTGGATCAATGTGGTTTGTGAAAAGAACACACATGCAGTGACATTGGTGGATCCATATGTGGTTTGTGAAAAGAACACACATGCAATGACTCTAGATGTGGTTAATGAAAAGAACAGACATGCAATGACTCTGATGGATCCATGTGTTGTTTGTGAAAAGAACACACATGCATTGACTCTAGCTGTGGTTAATGAAAAGAACACACATGCAATGACACTGGTGGATCCATGTGGTTTGTGAAAAGAACAGACATGCAATGACTCTAGTTATTGGTTAATGAAAAGAACACACATGCAATGACACTGGTGGATCCATATGTGGTGTATGAAAAGAACACACATGCAATGAACTCTGGTGGATCCATATGTGGTTTGTGAGAACAACTCACATGGTCATGTGGCTTTGTGAAAAGAACACACATCCAATGACACTGGTGGATCCTTATGTGGTTTGTGAAAAGAACACACATTCAATGACACTGGTGGATCAATATGTGGTTTGTGAAAATAACACACATCCAATGACTCTAGTGGATCCTTATGTGGTTTGTGAAAAGAACTGACATACAATGACTGTAATTGTGGTTTGCGAAAGAACAGACATTCACTGACTCTGGTTATGGTTCATGAAAAGAACACACATGCAATGACACTGGTGGATTCATATGTAGTTTGTCAAAAGAACACACATGCAATGACCCTGTTGGATCCATATGTGGTTTGGGAAAAAACACACATGCAATGACACTGGTGGATCCATATGTGGTTTGTGAAAAGAACACACATGAAATGAACTCTGGTGGATCCATATGTGGTTTGTGAAAAGAACACACATGCAATGACTCTAGTTGTGGTTAATGAAAAGAACACACATGCAATGACACTAGGGGATCCATATGTGGTTAATGAAAAGAACACACATGCCATGAACTCTGGTGGATCCATATGTGGTTTGTGAGAAGAACACACATGCTCAAGTGGGTTGTGAATAGACCAAACATCCAATGACTCTAGTGGATACATATGTGGTTTGTGAAAAGAACAAACATGCGATGACTCTAACAATGGTTTATGAAAAGAACAGGCAATACAATAACTCTAGTGGATCCATGTGTGGTTTGTGAAAGAACGGACATTCAATGACTCTAGCTGTGGTTCATGAAAATAACAAACATGCACTGACACTGGTGGATCCATATGTGTTTTGTGAAAAGAACACACATCCAATTATTCGAGCTGTGGTTTGTGAAAAGAACACACATCTAGTGACACTGGTGGATCCATATGTGGTATGTGGAAAGAACAGACATGCAATGACACTAGCTGTGGTTAATGAAAAGAACAAACATGCAATGACTCGGATGGATCCATATGTTGTTTGTGAAAATAACACACATGCAATGACTCTAGCTAGGGTTTGTGAAAAGAACAGGCATGCAATGAACTCTGGTGGATCCTTATGTGGTTTGTGGAAAGAACACACATGTAATGACTCTAGCTGTGGTTAATGAAAAGAACACACATGCAATGACACTAGTGGATCCATATGTGGTTTGTGAAAATAAAACACATGCAATGACTCTAACAATGGTTTGTGAAAAGAACATACAACTAGTGACACTAGTGGATCCAGATGTGGTTTGTGGAAATAACATACATGCAATAATACTAGATGTGGTTAATGAAAAGAACAGACATGCAATGACTCTGATGAATCCATATGTGGTTTGTGAAAACAACACACATGCAATTACTCTAGATGTGGTTAATGAAAATAAAACACATGCAATGACACTGGTGGAGCCTGTCTAGTTTGTGAAAAGAATAGACCGGCAATGCCTCTAGCTATGGTTAATGAAAAGAACACACATGCAAGGACACTACCGGATCCATATGTGATTTATGAAAAGAACGTACACGCAATGAACTCTGGTGGATCCATATGCGTTTTGGGAGAAGACCACACATGCTCATGTGGTTTGTGAAAAGAACACACATCCAATGACACTAGTGGATCCTTATGTGGTCTGTGAAAAGAACACACATGCAATAACACTGGTGGATCAATATGTGGTTTGTGAAAATAACACACAACCAATGACTCTAGTGGATACATACGTGGTTTGTGAAAAGAACATGTAACATCCCAATTTCGGCAACCCTGATTAGTTAACCAGAATGCAAAAATCAGGGGGAACAAAAACTTTTCCTTGCTTAATGTTGAAGTGTTGCTTCTTGTTTACGTATGCTTATGCATATGAATGTGTATTAGATGATATACTCCTTACCTTAACACAAGTTGACATAAGCTACTTGCCAAAAACAGTCTCGGCTTAATTTCCATATTCTCAAATGTTCTGGCATTTCAAAACATGAGCCAAGATGCTTATGTAACCAAAGCTATTTTGTTATCTTCTATTGAGAAAACTATGGAGCGATAGTTAATATAATCTCCTTATGTTTTCAAGACAGAACCTTCAACTACTCTTACCTCTAGGATCTCCAAAACCTTTTGTAAGCTTTTGAGTCCTACTCTTGGTAGAGATACCAAGGACCTACGCTTGGTGGTAACCCCAGTAGTAGCTGATTTTTTTGTAAGATGAGTTGCCTTGATCTGCTACTTGATTTGTCTTCTTAGGAAATAGTATGAGTACTCTAGGAGATCATCCACTAGGATAAAGTTACTTGTAATCACCACACCCTAAGCAAGAGTACCCTCTGGATCTAATCTCTATCCACCATGTGATCATCTAAAACCCCGATGAGCACCGAAGAAGTCTCCGCTGGCGCCATCACCGCGACGTTGTGTGGAACAGAACCTCGTCGCCCCACCCATCCCTGAGCTTGTCGTGAAGCGCCACGTCGCCCCCGCACCTACCCCGCCACCGGCGAGCCCCCAGGTGAGCCTCCCGACGCTGCCCCGACCCTGTTAGGGTTTCCGCTCACCGTCGTTGTGCCTGTGGAGGACGACAACCGCTGGCCGTCGATCCGAAATTGATCGGACGGCCAGGGTTGCCCCATACCCCTTTGGCGCCCTGTGTGGCTGACAGCCGGGCCCAACCGCGCGGGATTTCAACCTCCTCCCGCGCGTGGCTCGCCCCCGGGATGGGCCGATTTCCCTCTGCAGCCCACCTCCCTACTGGATCCAGCCTGGCCACCCCTCCCCCTTTCCTTTTTTTCTGGATAATTAAAGATCTACAGAAAAGCCTCGCAGTTTAATTCAAAATAAAATTGAAAAATATCTCTTTTTGCCCAGATTCAATTTTTGACATGTCCCTATATGTTCTCTCTAACATGCAGAACCAACCCTAGTACAAAAAGGTTTACCAAGAAATTCTAGAAATAAATATACAAACAGGTATCTATTCTAGTAAATAAATTCCCCAGAGAACCATCCTCATCCAAATAAATTCCCCATACCTTCTATGTAGCTTTGGTCCCATGTCAGTTTGAGCTCTAGTCCACCAGTAGCAAAAATAACAAAAACAGGGCATTTCTGGCTTTAAGATTATCTCTGGGCCAAATTAAAGTAGGTACTGACCTAAACCCAACTCTCCTAGTTTCTAAATATAAGGTCTTTCAAAATCCAGGAGCCCATAATTTTCTAAGCCCTAGTTGATTTATTGTGAAATAATATGTTCTAGAGTTAGTCAATTCATTAGTTAAATCACCATATTAGTTCCACAACTCCAAACAAGGTGATTCCAATTTCCACAGAAAGGTATTATAAATACCTACCATGTGTCTTTGGAATCAAATCAAAAGCTACAATAGATTTAATCTGGTAAAAAAACAAGTTGTTTACATAACTGTCTTTGAGAATTTCCTGAGGGCATTCTGGTAATTATTTTGGAGTGATTCCAACTCTCAGTAAACAAGTACATCAAAACGTACCTAACCATGCAAGGAAATAATTTTTAGAGGTCCATAACCTTCCTGATGAATTATTTCCTAAAACTAGAGTCTTGTTCACTATAAATCTTTTATAATTGATAAAATAGTGAAACCACTTTTGTTGGCTTCATCTTATCAATACCTATCTGTTGGTATCATGTTTTTACCATGGAACCATACAGAATGTGGTCTTGTCCAGAAATCCATCTCTTAGGTAGTTTCTAGACTATAAATCCTAAGGGGTTGTCATCCCCTTCTCCAAGACCATCTCAGCCTCCCAAATCCAATCCTCTCAAAAATTACAGAACCTTAATTGGAGTTTATTCAATTTGTTGTTTGATGAATGGTAATGGTTCTTGTATGCCTTGTGTTGATTGTTGCTTGGTTCGCATGCATGTGTTGTCGGTACGACGATAGTTGCAATGAAATCAGAGAGCAGAGGAAGTGGTATTTATAATTGGAATTGGTATTCTGGGGTTATCTAAAGAGGAAGTCTAGGGAACTATTGCCATATTGCTGATCATCAGGCAAGCCACCTTCTTGCTCATAAGCCTTGTCCTACTATTTTACTTATGCATGCTTTATCAACTGTTTATCAAAATTGCATTGTTTCGCTATATGTGGATATATACATATATATATGGTAGTGGTTTGGCCCCTCTAAACCATTACACTTTGGTACTACTAAGTACAACCCCCTTGGTGACACCTACTTTTCCTTAGTAGAATAGATGGTACATATCCATCATGCCCCTTTGGAGACTCCGTTTTAGCAGAAGCAAAAACTAGCGGATGGGAAGACCCCGGAAAAAGTTTTACCAAATGTTTTATGATAAAACCTTGGTGAGGTGGGACCTCCCAAGAGATGTTGAAAAAGAAGAAGGTTTTGTTTTACAAAATGCTGGAGGAAAACCGGAGGAAAAAGGTTTACAAAAACGCACCTGGTTCTTTGTAGTCTAGCTATAACAATTTAACCCTGTGCAACCACATTACTCTGGACATGGCTTGATTTGATGGTTGTCTATTTTGGTATGAGCTGCCTCGCAACTACTACAGGGGATCGGGGATCCCTGGAGGGTGGGCCTTCTCTGATAAAGGTGGGACCTGGAGAAGGAACAAAGGGTCGGCAGGCCTCCACGTGTTAGTATGAGCCCCCCATTGAAAGCGCACCCTCGAGACGTGGAAAAAGCGCTCCGATTGGTCCTCGCCCAATGTCCCGGTTTTGAGGGGATTAACACTCATAGGGTAGGCACTTATACTGGAGTGGGCATCCGGAGAGTCTTGATCGGTTACTCAACCCACAATCGGTGAAGATCAGGGTAGTGTACCCGGATGGTGTGGGTAAAGTGTACAACCTCTTCAGAATGTAAATCTATTCGAATAGTCGTGTCCGCGGTTAAGGATGGGTTGGACAAACTTCTGTAGAGCGGTGCTACTTTTGTTTTTAAAACGGATTTCAGAAAAGTAATGACTTTAAAATGTTTTGACCATGGGATGGTCGGGAAGGATACCTACTTTGACCATGGGATGTCCAGAGAGATATGGAAGCAGTTTGGTCGTGGGACGACCAGAAAACGGGAACAAATGGGTGACCCAGTCCTAATGTTTTCCAAAACTTTTCAAAAAGGTTTCCAAAATGGTTTACAAAAGTTTTCCACAAAGATATGTAGATGCTATATCTACAAGAGAAACTATTTAGAAAAGAACCTCTCTTGGAGCCCACCTAATACCACAACCATATTGCATAGCCTCTTGTTATTATTATTTTATTAAGGTGGTTTGCGAGTACATTCAATGTACTCACTGGCATTGTCCTTGGCTATTAACCTGGCCAGATATCAAGAAGAAGCTGGGGTTGGCGACTATGCGAGCTAGGACGTTCTCCCGTCAGTTGCCTGTAGGTTAAGGCATGGCTAGGGCTCTACGCTTGATGATGTTCCGCTGCAGATTACTGATGTAGCCATAACGGCATTAATATAAGTCTTGTAAATTCGGTATGTTCTCGGATGTTGTAATGATACTTGTCGGTTATGTGCCACGACTCACTGATCATGGTATCGTGGTTGTATGCATAACAGGGATTCTCGGAGGATTAATCCCGGGGTCCCACAGACTTGGTATCAGAGCCATCCTGACTATAGGGGAACCTTACTTAGCATGGTCGCTAGACAGGAACCTTATTTTGAAAACCCCGACTTTCGAAAACTAGTTTCTAAATGAGTTTAAAAAGTTCTACTTCTTCTCTTACTCTAAGTAAATGCTTTCGAAAATGGTTTCCTCTAACTCTCATCCAAACATCAAACCTACGTATTCTAAATAACTAGGATCTAGAACCGCTGAAGACAATGAGAACAAGATGAAGGCAAGCAACTACCAGCAAACACAAGGAGACTACAATATCGCTCTATCAGTGGAATCCCCACAATCAGATGAAATCGGGTGTTGCACTATCAAGAAACGTCCAACGAAGATTTCATCTGCAAGATAGTGACTCCGACCTGAAGAAAGACGGTATCTAGGGTTAATAGTCCTAAGGATAGGATTCCGCAACATCGCGAGTGGTGAACTCCTTGGTCCCTAACATTGGCTGTGTTTGCTTGCCCAAGTGCCTCCTGTGTTGCTTGATGCGTGTTGTCTGCCGAGGACATTGCGAGCCCCTCGCTCTGTTTGCCTTGTTTGTATGTTCTGGTTTGCTTTGACCTATTTAAAATTGTGACTCGAGGAGCGATAATCCACCCAATAACTCAGGAAACCCCTGTTCTTGATATCAGTAATGAGACCCATACTAACCTCGAGAGTATATGAGAGGAAAAGCATCACAAGAACCAGGAGATCGACATTGTCGAGTCCGAATCAAATCGAAGAGTTCACCTTAGCAAGAAGGCATACCCCGTCAAACTCACCTTACAAGACTCGTCAATAGCACCACACTCCCTTGTTTCGCAGTCTACTACAACAAGAAGCCCTTTGAAACCGGAATTCAATCACCGAAGTATCCCCAACACCCACAAGAAACCACCTGATAAGTCAACTAAGACAAGAAGTGAAGACCAAATCACACTAAACTTAGTGTACTAGATCTTCCGACCGCCTCAGGAGACTAACTAATCTAGTCGACCCTACCCAAACTAACGAAATGATCCTCCCCAGAAGGTCAGAATTGCCCCTGAAGCCAGATCATAAGGAAGTGTGAAGACAACGAGTCTACTCCATCTTCGAGCAGAAACAACGCCAAGTGTTCAAGAGACTACGACCTCTCTAAAATAAGATGCCTCTACCCGAACGAAGCCCTATCAAGAGAAGTTGCAGCTATCCGCTAACATCAGGTCAGCACCTCCCAGACAGAAGGTCTGCACCACTCAAGCACCTTAGTGAAGCTCTAAGGTGGAAAGAAGGCATCTTTCCACTCAAATCTTCAGAAGATTGTCTATCAGAAGATACATCAGAAAATGTTCCTGGATCCAAAGTTTTCCCGCCAAGCAACAACCTGTGAGTATCCGATGAGGAAATAACTGAAGATTCTACAAAATCCCTCTGCTACTTTAGCTGAAGACCCACCTAAAGGACCGCCAAACCGCTAAGTCCTAGGTCCTTAATGCTTAGAGGACGTGAGATTCCAACAACTCCAATAGGTTAAGTACGAATAATAGTAGTATATAAGCCCCATAAGACATAATCCCCGAAAGACTTCTGAAGGTCTATACTCCAGAAGAAAGATGGACAACAATCCCCAGAAACCCCATTCAACGACTCCAAGAAGGAAGGACTGCGCCAACTTTCCGAGCCACCCCAGTTTAACCCTAAGGGGGAAAGACTGCGTCTTTCCCACATAATAGAATAACCCTCGCCAGGAGCCAGTCCAGAAGATTGGACCCCAACGTCGTTAATAGGATACAGTACGACCCTAAGGAAGAGCAGTGGACCCATAGAGGAAGGTACTCCCCACCGCAGATTCTATCCTCCGGCAAGTACCCCGTGAAGTTCAGCATCGAGATAGTCTTCCAGTCTTAGCCCTCGAGATATAGAGTCCGGAAGGAAAATAAGGTCTCCCCTCGCAATCGGGACTAGATTCTTCTCAACTCTGCATGCATCCCGAAAGACTGAAGCTCAACTTCAAAGACGGAGTCCGTAAGATAGCACGCCTGAAACCAGTAGCGCTAACCTTGACTCAAAATTCCCTAACCTTACCCTCTAGAATCTCGGGACGGGATTCTTTTAAGGGGGAAAGATCTGTAACATCCCAATTTCGGTAACCCTGATTAGTTGACCAGAATGCAAAAATCAGGGGGAACAAAAACTTTTCCTTTCTTAATGTTGAAGTGTTGCTTGTTGTTTAGGTATGATTATGCATATGAATGTGTATTAGATGATATACTCCTTACCTTAACACTAGTTGACAAAAGCCACTTCCCAAAAACACTCTCGGCTTAATTTCCATATTCTCAAATGTTCTGGCATTTCAAAACATGAGCCAAGATGCTTATGTAACCAAAGCTATTTTGGTAGCTTCTATTGACAAAACTATGTGGAGATAGTTAATATAATCTCCTTATGTTTTCAAGACAGACCTTCAACTACTCTTACCTCTAGGATCTCCAAAACCTTTTTGTAAGCTTTTGAGTCCTACTCTTGGTAGAGATACCAAGGACCTGACCTTGTTCAAACTTCAACCTAGGTCAAAATACCCATCCATACCTCAAGCTAAGGTTGGTGGTAACCCCAGTAGTAGTTGATTTGTTTGTAAGATGAGTTGCCTTGATCTGCTGCTTGATTTGTCTGCTTAGGAAATAGTATGAGTACTCTACGAGCTCATCCACTAGGATAAAGATACTTGAAATCACCACACCCTGAGAAAGAGTACCCTCTGGATCTAATCTCTATCCACCATGTGATCATCTAAAACCCCTTACCCAGATCAATTCTATAGTGATCTATTCTAGAAGCTTCCAAGTCAATGAAGACCAATATCAAGCATGGATCCCTTCTACTCAATCTACTCTTCAACCACATTCACTTGATGATGCTTTGGGTACTTTGCAACCCATCAAAATCATCTCCACAAACATTCTAGTCAAAAACCCTAAATCTGCCAAATTTGGCTAAGTCTGGAAATCCGTTTCCAACATCACCTTTTTGGATGTCTCCCTTTATCAACCCTTGTGCATTTTAGGTAAGGCACCTGAACCATATTGTTAACCATCCTGAGGACTACCAAGGCCCACTCTTTCCCTTGGATAGATCATCCTCCTACCCACTTGTCCTTGATGATTTTGCAGGCAAGAAAATAACTATTCCTACAAATCTAGTCAACATGCCTACTCTGATAGAAGCTCACAACTGCATCCCACCTTCTATGGACCAACTCTTTGCATGGTTGTGCTCTACTCATATAGGTATACCAATATCTACTTCACTTATTCCAAGTGGATCCTTGTGCTGCCTAAACCCACAAGGTTTTGAAGGCTAGTGGATAATCTGCCTTGGCAGGCTTATTTTATTCAAAGTCTGAAAGCCTGTCTTGATGAGCTCAAGCAGGATCAAGCTCAAACCTCTACACCATAGTGAACTACATACCTTGGTCTATCCATCCATATATCCCATGCCCCAAGGGGAGCTCTGAGCTCCAAGATCCAACATGGTTTTGATGGTATGAAATTAACATCACCCTAGATCCTTAATCTAGGGTATTCCACCAAAATCAACTTGGACTCTCCAATCCCAAGGTTTCAAATTCTTTCTACACCTTGCATACGTCATCTACCTTGATTGTCAAGATTTATCAAATATTTTCCATAATTATTATGGCCCCAAATCCATTTAACTTCTTTAATAGACAAATTCTTCAAAACCTCTTTCATAAGGGTAAGTTTGGTTTTTACCAAAACACTTCCCCAACTCTAAGCACTTTTGAGATCCATACACCATACCCTATCATCCCACTTAAAAAACACGTATTTTTTAAGAGCTTTATTATTTCTTCTTGCCCGTTTTCTTAAATGGCTAAATTGGAATAATAATTGTTTAAAATACTTTTAAGCCTCAATAAATCCCAATAAAATTACCCAAGGTGTAATATGGTATTTGGGACCATCTCACATCAAAAACTCCCCTTGTCCAACGTAAATTTATCAAATGATTGTCTAGAAACTACTTCTGCAGTTTTTGAAGAAAGGGATTTAGGTGGACTTTAAATCATTAGAAAAATCCCAAATAATTCTTGGATATCTACCTTGTCCTCATTTATCTACCAGTACCATCTCCCTACCTTGTCTTATACAAAATATTAAACTTCCTTCACAAGCCCCATTTTGATCAAATGTGTCAAACTAAGTAATTAGTGGCCTAAACCAAATTAAAATCACCACCAAGGCTTACCCCCACTCACCATAGCAAACAACATCTCCTCTGGTCGTGATTACTGTAGCTGATCACTGTAGCATGCTTGTCCTCTAGTGCTTGGACACTAGTGCTTAGCCTCATATGAGTGTCTTGCCTTGCAAACATCTCTTCCCCTTACACCTGAGGCACACTGCTCTCTCCCTGCCCTCAGCCCACACTAGAAACCACTCCCACGCCCACAGCAACCTCCCCTAGTTTCCCTCCTCTCCTCCCATGCCCAATGGGACAAGTCCACCATGAGCCTCCCCTTCGGTTTATAAGGGCCAGAGACCACCCCTCACTCCCCCTGTTGCTCATTCACCCCCTCTGCTCCCCACTCATCTCCCCTGAACCCGCACTCACTCTCCCCAGCTCTGTGTGGCCGGAAGGAAGAAGGAGAGCCAGCCTCAGCCTACTCTCCAAAAATCAAGCCTAGAGCTCTGCCCTCTGCCTCTCCTTCCATGCATGTCACCGTGCGAGTTCCCCTACCCTCTCTAACCCCTTACCCTGCTGTTTTCCCTGCTAGGAACGAGCCCAGCATGCAGCCCCGACGAGCACTGAAGTCGTCTACGCCGGCGCCATCACCGCGACGTTGTTTGGAATAGAACCTCATCGCCCCGCCCATCCCTGAGCTCGTTGTGAAGCGCCGCGTTACCCCAACACCTACCGCGCCGCCGGCGAGCCCCCAGGTGAGCCTCCCGATGCCGCCTCGACCCTGTTAGGGTTTCCCCTCACCGTCGTTGTGTTTGGGGAGGACGACAACCGCTGGCCGTCGACCCGAACTTGATCGGACGGCCAGGGTTACCCCATACCCCTTTGGCACCCCGTGTGGCTGACAGCCGGGCCCTACCGCGCAGGATTTAAACCTCCTCCCGTGCATGTCTCGCCCCGGGATGGGCCGATTTCCCTCTGCGGCCCACCTCCCTGCTGGATCCAGCCCGGCCAACCCTCCCCTTTTCCTTTTTTTCTGGATAATTAAAGATCTGCAGAAAAGCCTCGTAGACTCAAAATAAAATTCAAAAAATATCTCTTTTTGCCCAGACTCAATTTTTCACATGTCCCTGTATGTTCTCTCTAACATGCAGAACCAACCCTAGTACAAAAAGGTCTACCAATAAATTCTAGAAATAAATATACAAACAGGTATTTATTCTAGTAAATAAATTCCCCGGAGAACCATCTTCATCGAAATGTGGTGAAACAAACCTTACCTGGTAGGTATTCCCCATACCTTCTATCTAGCTTTGGTACCATGTCAGTTTGAGCTCTGGTCCACCAGTAGCAAAAATAACAAAAACAAGGCATTTCTGCCTTTAAGATTTTCTCTGGGCCAAACTAAGATAGGTACTGACCTAAACCCAACTCTCCTAGTTTTTCTAAAACATAAGGTCTCTCAAAATCTAGGAGCCCATAATTTTCTAAGCCCTAGTTGATTTATTGTGAATTAATCTGTTCTGGGCTTAGTCAATTCATTATTTAAATCACCACAGTAGTTCCACAACTCCAAACAAGGTGATTCCAATTTCTACAGAAAGGTATTCTAAATATATACCATGTGTCATTGGAATCAAATCAAAAGCTACTATATATATCTGGTAAAAAAAGACAAGCTGTCTACAGAACCTCCTTTGGGAATTTCCTGAGGGTATTATGTTAATTATTTTCGAGTGATTCCAACTCTCAGTACACAAGTACATCAAAACCTACCTAACCATCCAAGGAAATAATTTTTGGATCTCCAGAACCTTCCTGATGAATTATTTCCTAAAACTAGAGTCTTGTTCACTATAAAAATCACTATAAATCTTTTGTAATTGATAAAATAGTGAAACCACTTTTATTGGCTTCATCTTATCAATACCTATCTATTGGTATCATGTTTTTACCTTGGTACCATACATAATGTGGTCTTGTCCAGAAATACATCTCTTAGGTAGTTTCTAGACTATAAATCCTAAGGGTTTTTCATCCCCTTCTCCAAGACCATCTCAACCTCCCAAATCTAATCCTCTCAAAAACTACAGAACCTTAATTGGAGTTTATTAAATTGCTTGTTTTCTGAATGGTAATGGAGCTTGTATTATTGTGTTGATTGTGGCTTGGTTTGCTTGCATGTGCTGTCGGGACGACGATAGTTGCGATGAAATCGGAGAGCAGAAGGAGTGGTATTTATAATTGGAATTGGTATTATGGGGTTATCTAAATAGGAAGTCTAGGGACCTATTGCCATATTGCTGATCATCAGGCAAGCCACCTTCTTGCTCATAAGCCTTGTCCTACTATTTTACTTATGCATGCTTTATCAACTGTTTATCAAAATTGCATTGTTTCACTATATGTGGATATATACATATATATATGGTAGTGGTTTGGCCCCTCTAAACCATTACACTTTGGTACTACTAAGTACAACCCCCTTGGTGACACCTACTTGTCCCTAGTAAAATAGATGGTGCATATCCAGCATGCCCCTTTGGAGACCCTGTTTTAGCCGAAGCAAAAACTAGCGGATGGGAAGACCCCGGAAAAGTTTTACCAAATGTTTTATCATAAAGCCTTGGTGAGGTGGGACCTCCCAAGAGATGTTGAAAAAGAAGAAGGTTTTGTTTTACAAAATGTTGGAGGAAAACCGGAGGAAAAAGGTTTATGAAAACGCACCTGGTTCTTTGTAGTCTAGCTATAACAACTTAACCATGTGCAACCACATTACTCTGGTATGGGACAGGGCTGGATTTGATGGTTGTCTATTCTGGTATGAGCTGCCTCCCAACTACTACAGGGGATCGGGGATCCCTAGAGGGCGGGCCTTCTCCGATAATGGTGGGACCTGGAGAAGGAACAAAGGGTCGGCAGGCCTCCACGCGTTACTATGAGCCCCTCATTGAAAGCGCACCCTCGAGAACTGGAATAAGCGCTCCGGTTGGTCCTCGCTCGACGTCCCGGTTTTGAGGGGATTAACACTCATAGGGTAGGCACTTATACCGGAGTGGGCATCCAGAGAGTCTTGATCGGTTACTCGACCCACGATCCGTGAAGATCAGGGTAGTGTACCCGAATGGTGTGGGTAAAGTGTACAACCTCTGTAGAGTGTAAATCTATTCGAATAGCCATGTCCGTGGTTAAGGATGGGTTGGACAAACTTCTGTAGAGCGGTGCTGCTTTTGTTTTTTAAAAGTATTTCGGAAAAGAAATGACTTTAAAATGTTTTGACCATGGGATGGTCGGGAGGGATACCTGCTTTGACCAAGGGATGTCCAGAGAGGTATGGAAGGAGTTTGGTCGTGGGACGACCTGAAAACGGGAACAAATGGGTGACCCAGTCCTAATGTTTTCCAAAACTTTTCAAAAAGGTTTCCAAAATGGTTTACAAAAGTTTTCCACAAAGATATGTAGATGCTATATCTACAAGAGAAACTATTTAGAAAAGAACCTCTCTTGGAGCCCACCTAATACCACAGCCATATTGCATAGCCTCTTGTTATTTTTATTTTATTAAGGTGGTTTGCGAGTACATTCAATGTACTCACTAGCATTATCCCTGGCTATTAACTTGGCCAGATATCAAGAAGAAGGTGGTGTTGGTGACTACGCGACCTAGGACATTCTCCCAGTCAGTTGCCTGTAGGTTAAGGCATGGCTCGGGCTCTACGCTTGATGAAGTTCCGCTGCGGATTACTGATGTAGCCATAACGGCATTAATGTAAGTCTTGTAAATTCGGTATGTTCTCGGATGTTGTAATGATACTTGTCGGTTATGTGCCACGACTCACTGATCATTGGATCGTGGTTGTATGCATAATAGGGATTCTCGGAGGATTATTCCGGGGGTCCCACAGAACACACATGCAATGACTATAACTATGGTTTATGAAAAGAACATGCAATATAATGACTCTAGTGGATCCATGTGTAGTTTGTGAAAGAACAGACATGCAATGACACTGGTGGATCCATATGTGATTTATGAAAAGAACACACATGCAATGACACTAGTTGATCCATATGTGGTTTGTGAAAAAAACACATGCGATGACTCTAACTATGGTTTATGAAAAGAACATGCAATACAATGATTCTAGTGGATCCATGTGTGGTTTGTGAAAGAACAGACATTCACTAACTCTAACTGTGGTTCATGAAACGAACACACATGCAATGACACTGGTGGATCCATATGTGATTTGTGAAAAGAAGACACATGCAATGAACTCTAGTGGATCCATATGTGGTTTGTGAGAAGAACACACATGTTCATGTGGTTTGTGAAAAGAACACACATCCAATGACACTGGTGGATCCTTATGTGGTTTGTGAAAAGAACACACATGCAATGACATTGGTGGATCAATATGTGGTTTGTGAAAAGAACACACATCCAATGAATCTAGTGGATACTTATGTGGTTTATGAAAAGAACAGACATGCAATGACTCTAACTGTGGTTTGTGAAAAGAACAGGCTATACAATGACTCGGGTGGATCCATGTGTGGTTTGTGAAAGAACAGACATTCACTGACTCTAGTTATAGTTCATGAAAGGAACAAACATGCAATGACACTGGTGGATCCCTGTGTGGTTTGTGAAAAGAAGACACATGCTATGACACTAGTGGATCCATATGTGGTTTGTGAAAAGAACACACATGAAATGAACTCTGGTCGATCCATATGTTGTTGGTGAAAAGAACACACATGCAATGACTCTAGTTGTGGTTAATGTAAAGACCACACATGCAATGGCACTAGGGGATCCATCTATGGTTAGTGAAAAGAACAAACATGCAATGAACTCTTGTGGATCCATATGTGGTTTGTGAGAAGAACACGCATGCAATGACAGTAGTCGTTCCTTATCTGGTTCGTGGATCAATATGTGGTTTGTGAAAAAAAAACAGAACCAATGACTCTATTGGATCCATACGTGGTTTGTGAAAAGAACACACATGCAATGACTCTAACGATGGTTTATGAAAAGAACAGGCAATACAATGACTCTAGTGGATCCATGTGGGGTTTGTGAAAGAACAGGCATTCAATGACTCTAGATGTGGTTCATGAAAAGAACACACATGCAATGACACTAGTGGATCCATATGTGGTTTGTAAAAAGAACACACATGCAATGACTCTAGCTGTGGTTTGTGAAAAGAACACACAGCTAGTGACACTGGTGGATCCATATGTGGTTTGTGGAAAGAACAGACATGTAATGATACTAGCTTTGGTTAATGAAAAGAACACACATGCCATGACACTAGTGGATCCATATGTGGTTTGTGAAAATAAAACACATGAAATGAACTCTTGTGGATCCATATGTGGTTTGTGAAAAGAACACACATGCAATGCTCTACATGTGGTTAATAAAAAGAACACAAATACAATGACAGTAGGGGATCCATATGTGGTTAATGAAAAGAACAAACATGCAATGAACTCTGGTGGATCGATATGTGGTTTGTGATAAGAACACACATGCTCATGTGGGTTGTGAAAAGAACACACATCCAATGGTACCGGTGGATCCTTATGTGGTTTGTGAAAAGAACACACACGCAATGACACTAGTGGATCAATATGTGGTTTGTGAAAAGAACACACATCCAATGAACTCTGGTGGATCCATATGTGGTTTGTGATAAGAACACACATGCTCATGTGGTTTGTGAAAACAACCCACATGCAATGACACTGGTGGATCAATATGTGGTTTGTGAAAAGAATAGACATACAATGACTCTAACTGTGGTTTATGAAAAGAACAGGCAATACAAGTACTCTAGTGGATCCATGTGTGGTTTGTGAAAGAACAAACATGCAATGACACTGGTGGATCCATATGTGATTTGTGAAAAGAACACACATGCAATGACACTGGTTGATCCATATGTCGTTTGTGAAAAAAACACATGCGATGACTCTAACTGTGGTTTATGAAAAGAACATGCAATACAATGACTCTAGTGGATCCATGTGTGGTTTGCGAAAGAACAGACATTCACTAACTCTAACTGTGGTTCATGAAACGAACACACATGCAATGAAACTGGTGGATCCATATGTGGCTTGTGAAAAGAATACACATGCAATGAACTCTGGTGGATCCATATGTGGTTTGTGAGAAGAACACACATGCTCATGTGGTTTGTGAGAAGAACACACATCCAATGACACTGGTGGATCCTTATGTGGTTTGTGAAAAGAACACACATGCAATGACACTGGTGCATAAATATGTGGTTTGTGAAAAGAACACACATCCAATGAATCTAGTGGATACATATGTGGTTTATGAAAAGAATAGACATGCAATGCCTCAAGTGTGGTTTGTGAAAAGACATGCAATGAATATGATGGATCCATTTGTGGTTTGTGAAAAGAACACACATGCAATGACTCTAGATATGGATAATGAAAAGAACACACATGCAATGACACTGGTGGATCCATGTGGTTTGTGAAAAGAACAGACATGCAATGACTCTATCTATGGTTAATGAAAAGAACACGCATGCAAGGACACTGGTGGATCCATATGTGGTTTATGAAAAGAACATACATGCAATGAACTCTGGTGGATCCATATGTGGTATCTGAGAAGAACACACATGCTCATGTGGTTTGTGAAAAGAACACACATCCAATGACACTAGATGATCCTTATGTGGTCTATGAAAAGAACACACATGCAATGACACTGGTGGATCAATATGTGGTTTGTGAAAATAACACACATCCAATAACTCTAGAGGATCCTTATGTGGTTTGTGAAAAGAACACACATGTTGTGGATATACTTTCCGGGTATCCTCACAGTTCCTCACTGACCATGGTGGCCCACGTCGGGTTAGAGCTTTGCTTCACGGGCGGCCCAGTCAGGGAGAGAAGGTGGAGTCCAATCCGGCTACGGGAAGGCCCAGAAGACTTACCGACTTAGGCCCATAATGTTACTTGTAGTTCAAGATGTACTCTGTAACCGACTCTTAGTCGTAGCCAGATAGATCTCTCCTGTAAACCCTAGGCCGGATATCTATATAAGCCGTACTAGGGAGAGCCTTTAGGAAACCCAGTACTTTTAGACTCTTAACTCGCACAAGCGAACCCTTGTAACCCAGATTCCGGCTGTGCCATATTACTGGATTGCTAGCAGGAGTAGGATCCATCCAAAGCCAGCAGATTCGAATCTGGGTAAACTTGTGTGCTCACTGTCCCGGAATATCGTACGTCTCACACCCCTCTCTTTCGCACGCCTCGAGGACCCCCTCATGGCGTACTTGTCATCAATCCGACGACAATTGATGCCCACTGTGGGGCAAGTGAGCTTCGGATCTGCGTTCCGAGCGGAATATGCAAGAATCGGAATAGGCGAGACTATCGTCGTCGGTCGCGTCCTCTACGCCAGCGACGTCCCTCTCATTGTTCTCCACGAGACTTGGATTCCGGCTAGGGAGGCCGTGACTTCCTACACAATCATGTCTTTTGGCGAGATCGATGTTTATATCGGTTTCGCTGAAACTGCCCAACCCACCCCAGCGGTGATGATAGAGGCAGAAGAATCTTCTGGGTCCCCTTTTTCCGCGGAGGCGGCAGAGTTCTGGATCTCAGAAAACCTTAATCCTACACAACCCGCACCATTTGTGGAGATAGTGGAGAAATTCAAGCATGAAGAAGACCTAGCGGTCCAAGTCGAATCTGGAGTGGATCTCCCTGGAGAAGCCGGATCCCAGATCGACCCACCCGTGGAAGTCGAAATTCAGGAGGAGCATATCAACGACACTGATTCTGGCACTGATGATGCCGGGACAGATAGGCCTTTCCTGAGGTATACACTGAGACGCATGATACTGCAAGGCGAAAGCCCGGATGCAATCCTCGAGACCATCAAAAGTTTCGACATGGTTGATCGCGAAAGCTGCAGGTACCTCAGGAAGCACGCGTCGCACTTTGTCGGATACGTGGGATCTGGATCCGGCTCTGCCAATGCCGGAGAAAACACCGACTTTGTGCTGGAGGCAATTGGAACAAACACCGACGTACCCGCATCCTCGGATGAATCAATGACATTAGCAGATTTCCGAAAGTTCTCCGCGAAATACGAAGAGGAGTATAACTCCAAAGCTGTAGAAGAAGGAGAATCCATGGATGAAGGATCCAGGGAACACTCTGCCAAAGTGCAGGATGACATGGACGTCAGAGATAATTCCGAGGTCCAGATGTCCGAAAGTACCGACCAGAGTATGAAGCACTGCTACATGGAATCCAGATTGCTAAGGATATTGGCATCTGACGTTTGATGTGTTACGGTGATTCGGATCTTGTTGCTCAACAAGTGTCGGATATTTGTAATGCGAATAAACACATGGCAGCATATAAAGCTGTCGTGGATGATCTATCTAAATCGTTCGAAGGGTTTGAAGTTGAACACATCCTCGAGTAGAAAATAAGGAAGCAGACGCACTATCTCGGATAGATTCTGCGCGGAAAGAGGTCCCGGATGTCGCTTTTTTAGAGCACCTCAAAGTTCCCTCAATAAAGGGAGTAGATGAGGAATATCCGACTAAATCCGACTCACCTTTAATAGCAGTTCTGGCTGTAATTCCCAGCTGGACTCAACCCTACCTAGATTATCTAGTAGATGGCAAATTACCCGAAGACGAGGTTCCGAGCCGGCAGATTATCCGACGGGCAAAAGCCCATACTATTGCTAAAGGTGAGCTCCATAAACGGAGTATTTCTGGGGTTTTTCAATGCTGTGTATCTCCGGAAGAAGGAGTGGAAATCTTAAGGGAAATCCACGAAGGCGAGTGTGGTCACCACGCTGCAGCCAAATCTTTAGTGGCAAAAGCTTTTAGACACGTATTTTTCTGGCTTACAGCTCAGGTAGATGCCGAACGATTAGTCAAGACGTGCAAAGGCTGCCAAAAGTACGCCAAACAAGCTCATGTTCCGGCTGATCAGCTGCGAACAATACCTATAACATGGCCCTTTGCAGTCTGGGGGCTTGATATGGTAGGACCATTTAAACGAGCTCCAAGTGGATTTACTCACCTCTTAGTGATGGTGGATAAATTCACAAAATGGATTGAAGCTAAACCTATCACTAGTTGTGATGGAGCAACAGCCAAAATATTTGTCGAGGATGTTATAATCCGGTATGGTTATCCGCATAGCATTATCACGGACAACGGGAGTAAATTTTCTATGGGAGAATTGGCTGAATTCTGCAACGAGCAAAATATCTGGCTTGACATTGCGTCAGTCGCACATCCACAGGCTAACGGACAAGTCCAAAGAGCAAATGGTTTAATCCTACAAGGGCTAAAACCAGACTCAAAGCACCACTACGATGTGCTGCGGGGGCTAGGGCAGAGGAACTACCCTCTGTAATTTGGAGTTTACGAACAACTCCAAACAGGTCAACAGGATACACACCTTTCTTCTTGGTCTATGGCGCAGAAGTAGTTCTCCCTAGTGATTTGATTCATACTTCTCCTAGAGTGGCCGCGTATATCGAAGAGGATGCCGAGATTTCTCGATAAAATGATTTCGACTTAGTCGAAGAAGTTCGCGTCGTTGCTGAAATGAGATCTATAGCCTATCAGCAGAAGTTACGCAAGTATCATAGCCAGAGAGTCCGAAATAGATCTTTCAATAAAGGTGATTTGGTTCTCCGTCTTTTGCAACAAAGAAAGCACAAACTTTCCCCAGTATGTGAAGGGCCCTTTTTAGTTAGTCGAGTATTGCACAATGGATCGTACTACTTAACTGACATGAGGCCAGTCAAAGAAAGACCTGCTACTAAGAAGAGAAAGAGAGCTGGAGGCAGTACAAATCCGGATGAGTTAGACAGACCGTGGAATATTGCTTAGCTATGTCCCTTTTATTCTTAGTTTATCCTTCTTTGTAATCATATATATACATGTTCTGTGGGAAATAAAAGTTTTGGTTACCTCAAGTTTTTCTCAGAAGTTTTGACCATCTTATTTCCGAATGATCATGTCATAGTCGAAAATCCCAGAATGCTTGAAATTACTTTATGCTCATGCTCGTTCTGGTTTAGATTTCCGATTCTAAAATTGCTACCTTCGGGTATAACTCTAAAATTTCTAGTCTTTACTTTGGTTATTTGTCTGATTGCTGGATCCGGGCATTTTCCGAGTAATGAATTGTTGGTACTGGAAGCCGTCTTTGTTTCCGAGTTTAAATTGGTTTAGCAATTGTGCTCCATTGCTCGGCAAAGTTTCTGGCAGAAGGTTTAGCCGGCTCACGAAAGGTACGAGGCGGAAAGCCAGATAAATGATAAGTTTGGGCGAAAAAATACAAGTGCTTATGTAAACATTTCAGGCATGCAAAAAGTTTAAAAGCCAAAAGTGTTGAATAGATCAAAAGCTTAGCACTAGCTAAATAATAGTACTTCATATTTACAAACGCATCATGTTTTTTCAGATAATACAAAATGTTTCTTGTAATCTATGATGCAGGAGGAGATGAAGGAGCTGTCGGCTCGCTGGAGACGCCGCCTTGGTATCGTTCCGAGATGTCCGCATCCAAGTTGGTGCGTTCATCGTCGGAGACTTCTGCTGATTCTTCTGGAGGAGGAGGCGGAGTATCCACGCGAGTGAAGAAAGGGGTCTCGTAGCTGGTCAAGTCAGCCACGTGACACCCATATCCAGTGCAGGAGTGCATGATGGCTTGAAGGTCCAGCTCCTGGCCGTCTTCATCTACTTTGTAGTACCCTCTGGTCACTTGCCATATTTCCATGTTTCCATGATAGCTCATGACCATGGTGAGAGCGTTCTGCGCCCAGTCCACGCGTAGGACATCTTCTAGTCCCGAACAAGTTGCGGCATCTCCTTTTCCTTGTCCGGCACATGAAAATCCGACATGCTGTGCATGTTGATGCACTCGACTTTCAAAGTAGAGCTCGTTGGGAACCCCAAGAGGAAGGTATGATGAGCACAATAGAAAGTTTTCCCTCAGTTATGAAACCAAGGTTTAATCGAACCAGTAGGAGAAAGGAAACACCCCAAAGGTGTTACTAGCTGAGCTTTGGCAGGGCGCACTACCGGTGCTAGTAGAAACGTGGAGACCCGCACAATACAACCACAGAACTTTGTCCCCACCTTGCGATGAGGTTTTCAATCTCATCGTGTTTTGTGGAAAATAAGGGATTAAACGTATCGAATGGAAGGAAGTAATAGTTTGCAGAGAGTAAACACAAAGCAGAAACAGTTTATAGATTGTATGTAAAGAAAAAGGACCGGGATCCATAGTTCACTAGAGGTATCTCTCCTTAGATAGATAACATGTTGGGTGAACAAATTATAGTGGGGCAATAGACAAACACCGAGAAAGAAATACATGCATATACTAATCATCTTGACTCCTCTGAGACTTGATTGGGCATTACAACATAATACATAGACCGCCATCCAACTGCATCTATGACTAATAATCCACCTTCAGGTTATCATGCGAACCCCCTCTAGTATTAAGTTGCAAGCAACAGATTATTGCTTTACGAACTGCGTTTAAAGTAAACAATACGATTGTTCTATGAACAAAGGATTGTTGTTTTCTCCCTAGTAGCAATAGCACATCTAGTACCTTAGAGATTTCTGTCACTTCCCCAGATTACCAGAGGCATGAACCCACTATCGAGCATAAATACTAACTCTTGGAGTTGCTAGCATCTACTTGGCCAGGATAGCTACTAATAATAGAAATCATGCAAGATCTCAAATAACAAAGACATGATAGAATCAATAATCAATCTGAAATAGCATCTCAATATCCATCGGATCCCTGCAAACACAACATGTATGAATTACAAATAGATGATCTTGATCATGAACGGAGCTCACAAGATCTAAACATGAAAGCACAAAGGAGGAGAACCAGCCATCTAGCTACTACATGGATCCGTAGTCCAAGGATGAACTACTCACGCATCACACCGGAGGCTTGCATGGTGATGAAGAAGGCCTCCAGGGTGAATTCCCCTCTCCGGCAGGGTGCTGGGAAGAGCTTCAGATCCCTCCCGATCTAGGGATGGAGATGACGACAGCTACAGACTCTTTCGTGGATTTTTGATCGGGTACTTAGGGTTTTCGTCCTGAGGGAAATATATAAGCGGAAGGGGAGGCCGAGGGGGTGCCAGGGCTGGCCTCACTACCCCCTAGCGCGGGCCAGGCTGGGCCGCGCGGCCAGGTGGTGTGGTGGCCCCTGGTCCCTCTCCGTCTCGTATTCTGGCACTTGATCACTTCCGGAAAATAGGCACTTTGGCTTTTGTCCCGTCCAATTCCGAGAATATTCATTTTCTGACTTTCCTGGAACCAAAAAAAGCAAAAACAGGCATCTGGCACTGTGGCTCTTGTTAATAGGTTAGTCCAAGAAATCATATGAAAAGTACTCCAAAGTTGGAACAAAAAACAAGAAAGTGGATAAAACCAAGCATGCAACATAAAAAATTATAGATACATTTGCAATGTATCAACATCCCCAAGCTTAACTCCTGCTCGTCCTCGAGTAGGTAAGTGATAAAAAGAAAGAATAATTTTTGAGGTGACATGCACCATCAAAGACTTGATCAAAGTATTTGCAAAACATTCAAAGCTGGGATCATAGTACTTCAATCATAACATGAAAGACAAAGTTCTAGCAATAAGCAAAGAAACTATGATGCAACATGAAAAGGCACAAACAAAAGATTCATGAATAACAATGCTTTGCAAGACATTTGTTTGTTTCACATAAAGAAAACATAGCATAATAGTATTCAGCTTGTCCCTCAATAGAGTAGAAAATATAAATGCATAGGACACCTTCAAAGTTCATAAGAGTGACTAGATACAATAGTTTAAAACAAGCAATATCAAGTTATGCATCAATCAACTAGTCTTGGGGCAATGCACATAGAACTAAGAATGGCCACTATGCTCTCAAAGTAGGTGCATAAAGATAGAAGGTGGAGACTAAATATAATGGTGGAAGAGGGATTCAAGTCTCATAAAGAGCTTCCAAAAATTATGGTACTTGTAGTTTTCAGCTCTCATTGCACCTATCATAAGCATCTTGAAGGTGATTAAGGTTAAAGTGACACAACTAAGAGGATATGCTTGACAAGTTATAAACCGAAATGTCATGCCCCTTACTTATAAAGACCGATCCTCGTGCTACTCAACTTCAGTCACGAGTAAGCTCTTGTCATTGTAAGTATATGTGTATCATTAAGAACCGCCAACGGGGTACCCCTTGCACATGATACGGCAGCTTTCCCATAATCAAAATGACAAGGCAAGCAGACAATGAGCATCTCAGCGATCTTTTTATTTGCTATTTGCATAGGTTTTTATTGAGGATGCTTCATAGTGTGCTTATTATGGTGATGCTGCAAGTTTCCACCATGATTAGGCATGGCTTAGGCTAGCGGCCCATGCATTTCTCTAACACACATACGAACTCCATGATCTTACAAGTTCCACTTTTATTTCACACCGTTGGGATCCGTAAGAAAAAGAACATGATATCAACGGGGTACAAAGTACAAGTGCAATGTTGAAAGCATTCCCCATGAAACAAGGTTCTGCTAATTTCAACCTATAAAGCGGAAGCATATACGCAACAAAGAAGGACCCAATGGTTCAAGTTTATTAGAGTCAAAAAGTAAAGTGTGCCATCAAGTTCGTGAGAGCTTTAATCACTAGTTTCTCATAACAAGTGGAAGGTAAACAAATGCATGAATATACTTGGAATAGCATAAGCTAGTAGGTAGGTATGGTGGACTCCTTGGAATAACTTGGTTTAGGGAGTTGGATGCATGAGTGGAACTCATACTTTGTTGTGGAGGCTACCAAAAGAATGGGAGCGACAAACTAAGAGAGCAATAATGGCCATAATCATGCAGAGCGACAAAACATCATTGATCAAAGCATAAAGTGATACTACAAGTTGAAAACTAGAGGATCATACAGGCTATGGTAACTTGATATAGTCATAACATGGTGTGAGCATGCGCCAAGTCAACCCAAATAAAGCATCAAAGGAGAATACCACTATACTATGCTTTAATATGCTAAAACAACGCATGATTCATCCAAGGCACATTAAGCAATCTCAATTGTTTATAATAAGTCATGCTACAGCAAAGAATACTAAGCATGAATCCAAAACAATATCAAGCATGGCATGACAAAGCATAGGCCACAGTCAAAAACGAGCTCTTTTTACCACATAAGTATGAACTTTCCTACACTTTTCCAAACCAAACCAAACTATTTGCAAACCAAATGTATGAAAGAGGGGGTACAACCAATTTATTAAGAAAACTGAGAAAACCAAGCAAACTAAAAAACCAAAACAAAAAAGAAAAAGAAGACGCTCCAAGAACAACACAACAGTGCATGAAACAATAAAAATGAAGCGTTTGGAAGAAATCTGAGATTTTTATTGATGAAGAAGGGGATGCCTTGGGCATCCCCAAGCTTTGACGCTTGTACTTCTTGGATATTTCTTGGGGTGACACGCGTGGCATCCCCAATCTTGAGCTTTAGTTCATCCTTCATCTCATTACTCATTCCTTCCATACACCTGAAAATTTTCCTTCATACAAAACTTCACACAATCTCATTAGCAACATTAGTGCACTTAATATAAATAAGTCTCAAGGTTTAGTTATAAGACCAATTAAACTTCCATTAGAACACTAGCTACTCTAGCACTTCCCTCAAAAAGCACAATTCCGCAAAAGAACTCAAGAAGGAACCAACAAGAAGCAAATGCAGAAAATGGCAGAAATCTGTCAAAACAGACCAGCAGATAAAGATGATTTTTTTAGAAGACCTTCTGTTGCTCAAATCAAAAAGTGTTGAACTAACGAAAGTTAGATAACAACATGGGGCAGAAGCACAATAAGACATACAGAGATCTCTCACAAATCTTTATGGTGAAGCACATAAATCTGTTTTGGGACAGCAACTTTCGCAATCATTACTTCTCTCTCATTAGAGTTTACTCTTGGCACAAAAAGCAAATAAAAAGGATAAGGAGAGGTTATTACCGAGGTAATAACTTCCAAGACTCACCTAAAACTTTTGGGTTATCTTCCAATAAGTAATTTTCTTTAACGCCTTTAAGTTAGGCATAAGAAGCAAAGAAAGAATCAAGTGTTCTCAAATGAAGAAGCATTAAGACCAAATTTTGTTTTCATAGGAGAAGCAAAAGAAATATTTTCTATCTTTTTAGGGAAGTGTTCTATACCTTTCTTGAGTGGGAGTTGATATTTAATGGTGCCTTCTTTCATATCAATGATGGCACCAACAGTTCTAAGAAAAGGTCATCCCAAAGTAATAGGACAAGAAGCATTGTATTCAACATCCAAAACATAGAAATCAACGGGGATATAGCAATCATTAAGCATAATAAGAACATCATTAAGACTACCCATGAGTTTCTTTTTAGCATTATGTAAGATCTCACCATGATAAGGTAAGATCCCTGTGATTGCGGTGCTAGTCCCTGGATCGAATTGCTAGCACCCACAGTTTAAGATGAAGTACACAGAAACAAAGGTCATTATTACAACACACATCCAGGAGTATAATAGTTCTTACAACTCACTTAGCCCAAGGCTAAGACACAAGTTCACATAACATATAATAATAATAGAGTCCTTAGTCTTCATGTGCCACAGGCAAGCATGTCGAGTGTAGACTCGCAACCCTACTCATCATCAGAGTAACCTGCAACATAATAAGTTACAGCCACAAGGGTCAATACATTTGGAATTGTATTGGCAAGTGATACAAAAGATACTTAGTATAATCCAACAACTACATGAATATATGGCTAAGTGGGGGTTATGGCTGGCTTTGGTAAAATAGTTTAACTTATAGTTTTTGAAGAAGTTTTTCATTCAAGCTATAAGGTACCAATGATAGACATCACTGAACCTTTATCCCTGTTCACCCACAAGGTTTAACTTAGAGAAATTTGGATGAGGAGATTATTGAACTACTTCACTGTCTTGAGGCTCAGAAGTTGTCCATAACCGGGGACACGGCTAAGTACTTAGTTTTACCCTCTCGAGAGGTGGTGCACTTTCCCCACAAGACTCGACATGCATCGAGACAAGACCTTTCAGAAGCAATCCCTCAGACCACCACGGACGCGTTCCATCCTATCATCACTACCACCCTCTGTCCGCCTGGCTGAGTTCTTGCAACTTAGTTGGTCAAGGCAGAGCCCATATGCCATGTGGTTACACTGGAAGCTTCATGACAAGAATGTCTCCAATCTCTTTATTCCTGGGTGGCCATCCACAAGTGTGATACACCAGCTGACCATAGACATGGCCCCTGAGTAACCACTCAACATAATCCAAGCAAGTCCCAATCCACCCAAGTGTTTCATTAATAATAGTTGTTTTATTAGTTAAGCAAAAATAATATCATTCCATACTACCTTGATATGTGTTTTCCACCCACAAATTCTAACAGCATAGCTAAGCATTCTAGCATACAAAGTCCTTTGACTAGTGGATACTACCAAGATATAATCTATATAGCATAGCATAGTATAGCAATATAGGAATAATTCTATCATATCAAGATCTATCAAAATATCACTAGTGCAATAGTGAAAATAATAGGACATGGGATGAAATATCACTTGCCTTGGTAGCTAGGGGAATAGGTACAATCCTCACAGCAACAAACTTCACAATCCACACAATCTACACAAGATCAATACAACAATAATAATTCCATCAATAAAACCTTATAAAAACATGAATGCATACTTCATGCAAAGATATGATCACAACTCCATAATTTACAAAGTCTACAGTACTGAGGATAGAATACCTCATCTAAATGCATAAGAAATACTCAAAAATAATCTATAGAACAATTTTTGTGAATAAAATACTCCTAAAAAGGTTCTGTCTATAATTCCATTTTTCCAGAGGCAAAAGTGTGAAACAAGGCCTCCATAATAAAGGTCTCATTTTTCTGAATCCATAGACACCAAATTTGTATTTTTCTTATTTGTGGGACAAAAGTTATTGAATTTCCAAATTAAATACTAAATCAGTCTATTTTCTAATTAAACAGAAATAGTCTGGCGACGTGGCGTTTTCCTATTGGCTGATACCGGTTCGGCCGGATCGACTGCTGCGAGCCGTCAGATTTAAGTGACGTTGGACGGATCAGATCAGCCATACCCTTTCGTTTAAGTGATCTAATCTTAACCGCTAGGATCTGATCGAACGGCTGCTGAGCATCTCACCGGAGTCTGGCAGTGCTAACGACGGCACGCGGCGGTGGTGCATCGGCCGATGGGGTTCTGGCGACTCTACGAGGGCTAGGAGACCGTGGACACGTACCAGAGGTCAGGGAGGTCGCGGCGGTCTCGATGGAGGTTACGGTGGCGAGGGGGGTGCTCGGGTTTGGCCTGGATCCCTCGCCGGAGTTGCGGTCACCGGTGGAACTCTCGGCTCAGCGACGGAGATGAAGACCTGAGGCTCAAACCAACCGGCAAAGAGGTCAGCGAGGTGCGCAAGTGTCTGCACGACCTAGTAAAGACCAAAAAGGGGCGGCGGGAACCCTACCTTTGCCGGAGAAGGCGACTGACGGTGGCGGCAGAGGGAGTTCGCCGGAATTGTCCGTGTCGTCGACCTGGGGCAAAAGAAATCGCGTGGCTCGGTCAGTAGGTGCGCCAGGAGATGGGGAAGTAGATGGGACCAAGGGGAGGGCGCCGGGCGGCCTAGGTTCACCGGAATCGTCGCCAGAGTCCGTCGGACTGCGCCGGTTCGAGCTCGGAATTAGGAGAGCCTGGGGGCTCTCTAGGGGTGGCGGCTCGGGGAAAATGACGAGGAGGGTGTGAGGATTAAGTAGGAGCATTCATCAGGGAGAATCACTGCGAGAAACGGCCGGAATTCAATCGTTTTGAAAACGGCTGAGAAGGGGGGGTTTGCTCGACGGCGCGGTTGAAGACGACGGGGTGGGGGTTGACGTGGCGTGGGGCCAGCTTGTCAGCGAGAGGGAGTAGCCAGGGGCACGGTAAGAAAGGGCGAAAGAGGGGAAATGCCGGGTGGGCTTAATGGGCCAGGTTGGGCCAGAATGCTGCAGCTTCTGCTGTTTGAATTTCCCTCCTTTTCTTTTTCGAATTCAGTTTTCTCCAAAACTTTTGATTTAATGGTTCAAATTGATTCAAACCAATTTGTGAATATTTGTAAAAACTCAAACTAGGTTTTTAGGGTATTATAAAACATATTTACCTACTATTTTAATCCAAAGTACTCACTTGGACTTAATAGGTAATATAGCATTTTCTTTGGTTCCACTTACATAAATTCTTAACCATGGCCCAAAATTGCACCAGATTTTTGGAGGACATTCTAAATGCAATGCAAAAACATGCCATGATGATATGAGTGCAATGATGATGTTTTCAGATGAAATTTTGGAATGTTACAAATCTAACCCCCTTAAGATGAATCTCGCCCTCGAGATTCGGGTTGGCTAGCAAATAGGTGAGGGTGATCTCTCCGAAGTTCATCTTCTGGCTCCCAGGTTTCTTCTGATTCGGTGTGATGGTTCCACTGCACTTTGCAGAATTTGATGGTCTTGGTACGGGTAATTCTTTCTGCAGTCTCCAGAATCTTAATAGGTTTCTCTTCATAAGTGAGATCATTATCTAGATGAACTTCCTCCAATGATATAGTGTCTTTCAACGAAGTTTCTTCCATCTCTGGGTGACACTTTTTCAGCCGACTAACATGGAATACATTGTGAACTGCTAACAAAGATTCTGGTAATTCTATCTCATATGTTACTTCTCCTTTGCGACTCAAAATCTTGAAAGGCCCTACATAGCGTGGTGCTAGTTTCCCTTTGATTCCAAACCTCTTCACACCACGAAGTGGTGATACCCTACATAAGCTCTATCACCAACCTCGTAGGTAACCTCTCTACGTTTTGGATCAGCATAGCTCTTTTGCCGAGATTGAGCTACCTTTAGCCTATCTCTTACCATCTTGACTTTCTCCTCGGCCTCTTTGATTAGGTCTGGCCCGAACAAATTTCTTTCTCCTATTCAATTCCACAATAATGGTGTAGTACACTTCCTTCCATAAAGAAATTCAAATGGAGCCATTTCTATGCTTGATTGATAGCTGTTATTGTAAGAAAACTCTGCGTACGGTAGACTTTCATCCCAACTGGATCCATAATCTAACGCACATGCTCTTAGCATATCCTCTAATATTTGATTGGTCCTTTCTGTCTGTCCATCTGTTTGCGGATGAAATGCAGTGCTGAATTCTAACCGAGTTCCTAATGACTCATGAAGTTGTCGCCAAAAGTGTGAAGTGAACTGAGTTCCTCTGTCGGACACGATACTTTTAGGTACCCCATGCAAACATACAATTCTGTTCATGTAAATCTTGGCTAACTTTGCGCTTGTATAAGTGGTCTTTACTGGTATGAAATGGGCCACTTTTGTTAAACGATCAACGATAACCCATATGGAATCGTATCCAGATTTAGTTCTTGGTAGTCCAGTGATGAAATCCATACCGATTTTATCCCATTTCCAATCAGGTATTGGTAGCGGTTGCAATAGTCCTGCCGGTTTTTGATGTTCTGCCTTTACACGACTACACACGTCACATAGAGCAATATGTTCTGCTATATCTTTCTTTAGATTATTCCACCAAAATATTCCCTTAACATCCATATACATCTTGGTGTTGCCAGGGTGAATTGAATATGGTGAATTGTGAGCTTCTCGTAAGATCAACTTCTTAAGTTCCGGATCCTGTGGAACACAGATACGTTTTTCGTACCATAAGATTCCTTGTTCATCTACATGGAATCCTTTTTCCTTTCCTTCACTAACTTTACTTTTGATTTCATCCATTTGTTTGTCCAACTTTTGGGCCTCTTGAATTCTATTCATTAGAGTGGGCTGCACCTCCAAGGATGCAAGGTACCCTTCAGGCACAATTTCGAGCCTTAGCTCTCTAAATTGAGCACACACCTCCTCTGGCAATTCTCCTTTGTTGAGGCCATTCACATAGACCTTGCGGCTTAATGCATCGGCTACAACATTTGCCTTTCCAGGATGGTATTGTAAACTTAAGTCACAGTCCTTGATGAGTTCTAGCCATCTTCTTTGTCTCATGTTGAGCTCTTTTTGTGTAAAAATATATTTCAAACTCTTGTGATCGGTGAACATCTCACAATGTTTTCCCATAAGATAATGCCTCCATGTTTTTAGTGCATGCACAACTAATGCCAACTCTAGATCATGAGTAGGATAATTTACTTCATGATTTTTGATTTGCCTTGATGCATAAGCTACAACTTTACCTTGTTGCATCAGTACACCTCCCAGTCCTTGGTGAGATGCATCACAATAGACTTGAAAATCTTTCTCAAGATCTGGCAAACATAACACTGGTGCTGACACAAGTCTCTTTTTCAATTCCTGAAAGCTGGTTTCACAAGCTTCTGTCCAATTAAACTTATTCTCCTTCTTCAGCAGATTAGTCATGGGTTTTGCAATCTTAGAGAAATTCTCAATGAACCTTCAATAGTATCCTGCCAGACCAAGGAAACTACGGACTTCTTTAACTGATTTAGGAGGTTCCCATTCTGTCATAGCTGCCACTTTTGCTAGGTCAACAGCTATACCATTTCTAGATACTATGTGCCCAAGAAAACCCACTTCGTTCAGCCAGAATTCACATTTACTGAACTTGGCATAAAGTTTATGTTCCATGAGTTTCTCTAGAATCAGGCGTAGATGTTCCTCATGCTCTTTGTTGCTTTTGTAATATACCAATATATCATCGATGAATACCACTACGAACTTGTCAAGGAATTCCATGAATACTTTATTCATCATGTTCATGAAATAGGCTGGTGCATTAGTTAATCCAAACGGCATCACTGTATATTCATACAACCCGTATCTAGTGGTGAATGCAGTCTTGGGTATGTCATGTTCTCTAATCTTGAGTTGAAAGTATCCTGATCGGAGATCAATTTTTGAGAACACACAGGCACCCTCTAGTTGATCGAAGAGATCATTTATTCTAGGCAGGGGGTACTTATTCTTTATGGTCACTTCATTAAGTGAACGATAATCTATGCATAGTCTCTGGCTTAGGTCCTTCTTCTCGACAAATAAGACTGGTGCTCCCCAAGACGATGAACTTGGTTGGATAAAGCCCTTTTCCAGTTGTTCTCCTAATTGCTTCTTAAGTTCTTTTAACTCGTCAACTGACATCTTATAAGGTCTCTTTGCTATAGGCCCTGTTCCTGGCAGTAGGTCTATTAGAAACTCCACGTCCCTATCTGGTGGCATGCCAGGTAATTCCTCAGGGAACACATCTGGATATTCCCTCACTATTGGCACATCATCTAGGCTAACCCCCTTAAGAGAATTAACCTTGCTCCCCTTGGGTTCAAAGTTAGACTTGAACCTGATCCTTTTCTTTTCTGGGGTGGTGAGCATAACAGTTCGCTTGGCACAATCAATCACTCCTTCATAACGGGTCAACCAGTCCATACCTAATATGACATCTAATCCTTGGGACTCTAGGATTATTAAAGTAATCGAGAACTTGTGTTTTCTGATTTCTAGGATGATCTGTCGGCACCCTGAATTTACTATCATTTCTCCACCCAGAGAACTTACCATAATAGGACATCCAATAGTTTCAGTGGTGAGTCCGTTTTTGATTACAAATGCTCTTGAAATGAATGAATTTGATGCGCCAGTATCGAAAAGGATAAGTGCGGAAAAGGCATTAATTTTGAACTTACCGATCACGGCATCAGATCCTTCTTGGATTTCCTCCACATTAATGTGATTCACATGGCCCTTTTGGAATGGGTTTGGCTTAGCCCCATCAGTCTTCTTTTCTTGGCATTCATTAGCATAGTGTCCTGTCTTCTTACACTTGAAACATTCCACCTGACTGATGTCTTTCTTTGCTGGCTGACTATGACGGTTCTGACCATTTTGGTTTCCATGGCCATGATTACTGTGATTGTTCCTGAATCCACTTTTGTTGTGCCCATGATGATTGTTTCCATCATGGTTGTGGTTGTTGTTACGATGGTTATTATGATTCCCATTCTTGTGGAATCCTGAGCTCCCACTTCCTTCGCCATGTGGGCGCTTGTGAGGAGATCCTGATCCAAACTTATCGAAATGGTGCTTCCTCTTTCTACCCTCCACTAGCTTCATCTTGTTTTCCAGGATGGTAGCTTTATCACATAAAGATTGATAAGTTGGAACATATGCGAGAGATAGTTGCATAGCAATTTCATCATTCAGCCCATCCAGGAATTTCTCCTTCCTCTTTGCATCAGTGTCAACATCGTCGGGTGCATAAGGTGACAAATTATTGAACTCTTCGATGTATTCAGAGATGCTACGGTGGCGTTGCTTGAGGTTATGGAACTCCTTTTCTTCAATCCCATTATTCCAGCAGAGATGTGAGTGGTGTGAAACCCATCTTCAAACATTGCCCAAGTCACTTCCTCAATAGGGTGGGTAATTTGGAAACTATCCCACCAAGTAGTTGCATGACCTTCCAACAAGTGTGCTGCAAATCTGACTTTTCAGCATCTGTGCACCCAACCGTGACTAGGTCCTTATTCACAGAGCGTAACCAATCATTTGCCACCATGGGGTCTGAGGTACCTGAGAACTTGGCAGGTCTCAGCCTTAGAAATCTGGTCAGCATATCCAAAGGTGGTGGATTGTTTTGGTTGTTATTGTTATTATTGTTGTTCTGGTTCTGGTTCGCCATGAATTGAGTCATCATTTGCATCAATTGGGTTTGTGCAGCCATCATCTGCTGCATTCCATTGTCATTGTCATGGTTATCCTCATTGTTGCGTCGGGGAGGCATCTGTGGGTTTAGTAAGGGTAAGTAATGATAGATAACCCAAATAAAACAACAATTTAGACAAACAAGCACATGCAAGTTCCAACATCACAACAATAACAGAGTCTGCAAAGATAACATACTAGCATAGTCACCCAGAAGTCGGTATGACTTATGCAACTCAATAATAATAAACGAAAGGTAGATGGAACAGTATCACTACTCCTCCATGTCGACTTCCTCTTCCACTAGAGCTAGTCCTGCTGATGCAAATCCTGCCTTGTATTCCTCCAAGCTGGTAGTCAGAGCATCGATCTTCGTTTGTAACTCTCTCTTCTGCGTGCGTAGCCTCTCTATCACCTCGTGATCCGCTTCCAGCTCAATGTTCTGTAGTTCTAACTCGGTCTCCAAGTCTCTAATCTTCTTGTTCTTCTCCTGAACTCTTTTCTCTTGGTTCTTGAATTTCTTATCTTGGTCTTCAAACTTCTTCTCCATTTCCTTGATTCGATTTTCCTGTTCCTGGAAGTCCTTGTCCTTCTCCTTGAGTTGGACTCGTAGTTCATCGTTGCTAAGCATCACATTAGTCCTATCAGTATCAAGGTGTCTAATGAGGCTCTCTAAGTCCTGGAGGTAGTGTTGTACGGGCTTGATAGACTCCTTGGTGGCCTCGTCCAACACAATAGGCTCTCCTTCCTCGTCGCGTCTCCCAAAGAAATGGAAGTAGTGGCTCTTGATCTCAGAAGAATGACGTCCACATAGGCGTCCCAACAGTTCCTGCATAGCGACGTCAAGGCCCCTCTCCATGTCATCATGGAGTATCTTGAAGGTAATTTCCCTAGTTTGGGGCTCCGTCTCACGTCCTGGCTGAGTAACTTTGAATCCCCATAAGTCCTTCCTCTGAAACTTCCGCAGCTGAAGTCCCTGAATGGTAGGGATTGGAAGAGCGAGCACTTGGACTAGCTCCAATAGGCGAGTCCCAAAGCGAGTCCCTTGAAATCCTTGGCCGTGCTGTAGACAAAATTCGGCATCTTTTGCACAATATGGAGAAAATTAGTAAAACAATAGAGAAAGAAAATACAAGTCACAAAATAAAAGAGAGTTCAACCAACAAAACATTCCAAGTAGCAATACTTTAATTCAACTTAAGCACTCAAGGTTCCATACATAACTTTATTTTTGCCATACCACATAGGTTGGTATGGTCAAAATACTAACGTGATAAAACGCCAAGGGTGGTGGTCCAACTAATATCTCACTCCTTCTTAACCAAGGTGGCAATCAGGGCATCCTTGGGAGAAATCTGCTTGTCTTGGTCACATAGCTCCAATGCTAGGCCTATGATATCCTTACTTAGGCGTTTCACAGTGGCCTTTGAGTCTTGGGCAAGACGCTTCTCCTCCTTGAGATCCTCCTGAGTATTGAGCATTCTATACTTGAGCCTCTCCCCAAGTTCCTCAATAGCTCTCCATGCAGCATTCCTTGCAGAGTCAAAGAATGACGGGTGCATCTCAGAGTTGGTGAACATGCAAAATCCCGTACTCTTGGGATCGTCCTCCTTGTTCTTGTACAAGTGGAGTTGCACCCACCAATACTCTTGTCCTTCATCTATCACAGGAAATCCCTTGTACACGGCTTCACCATTCATCCCCAAGACAAGCATGAGGTTCTTGAGCACATTGGGAAATTTTGCCTCGCACTCCAAGGTCATAGTCATAAGTGGTCCCTTCTTGACAGATTCATTGATGGTGGACATCTACAAACATAGATGAGAAGGATGATTAAGAAAAGTTTTATGAGATGGAAAGACAAGTGTAAAGTTGGAATATAGAGTTTTCCTAAGGGTTTTCCTTAGTCTATCCATTCTAGGGTCACGATCCTACAGGCAACACAGTGCTCTGATACCATCTGTAAGATCTCACCATGATAAGGTAAGATCCCTCTGATTGCAGTGCTAGTCCCTGGATCGAATTGCTAGCACCCACAGTTTAAGATGAAGTACACAGAAACAAAAGTCATTATTACAACACACATTGAGGAGTATAATAGTTCTTACAACTCACTTAGCCCAAGGCTAAGACACAAGTTCACATAACATATAATAATAATAGAGTCCTTAGTCTTCATGTGCCACAGGCAAGCATGTCAAGTGTAGACTCGCAACCCTAATCATCATCAGAGTAACCTGCAACATAATAAGTTACAGCCACAAGGGTCAATACATTTGGAATTGTATTGGCAAGTGATACCAAAGATACTTAGTATAATCCAACAACTACATGAATATATGGCTAAGTGGGGGTTATGGCTGGCTTTGGTAAAATAGTTTAACTTATAGTTTTTGAAGAAGTTTTTCATTCAAGCTATAAGGTACCAATGATAGACATCACTGAACCTTTATCCCTGTTCACCCACAAGTTTTAACTTAGAGAAATTTGGATGAGGAGATTATTGAACTACTTCACTGTCTTGAGGCTCAGAAGTTTTCCATAACCGGGGACACGGCTAAGTACTTAGTTTTACCCTCTCGAGAGGTGGTGCACTTTCCCACAAGACTCGACATGCATCGAGACAAGACCTTTCAGAAGCAATCCCTCAGACCACCACGGACGCGTTCCATCCTATCATCACTACCACCCTCTGTCCGCCTGGCTGAGTTCTTGCAACTTAGTTGGTCAAGGCAGAGCCCAAGTGCCATGTGGTTGCACTGGAAGATTCATGACAAGAATGTCTCCAATCTCTTTATTCCTGGGTGGCCATCCACAAGTGTGATACACCAGCTGACCATAGACATGGCCCCTGAGTAACCACTCAACATAATCCAAGCAAGTCCCAATCCACCCAGGTGTTTCATTAATAATAGTTGTTTTCTTAGTTAAGCAAAAATAATATCATTCCATACTATCTTGATATGTGTTTTCCACCCACAAATTCTAACAGCATAGCTAAGCATTCTAGCATACAAAGTCCTTTGACTAGTGGATACTACCAAGATATAATCTATATAGCATAGCATAGTATAGCAATATAGGAATAATTCTATCATATCAAGATCTATCAAAATATCACTAGTGCAATAGTGAAAATAATAGGACATGGGATGAAATATCACTTGCCTTGGTAGCTAGGGGAATAGGTACAATCCTCACAGCAACAAACTTCACAATCCACACAATTTACACAAGATCAATACAACAATAATAATTCAATCAATAAAACCTTATACAAACATGAATGCATGCAACATGCAAAGATATGATCACAACTCCATAATTTACAAAGTCTACAGTACTGAGGATAGAATACCTCATCTAAATGCATAAGAAATACTCAAAAATAATCTATAGAACAATTTTTGTGAATAAAATACTCCTAAAAAGGTTCTGTCTATAATTCCATTTTTCCAGAGGCAAAAGTGTGAAACAAGGCCTCCATAATAAAGGTCTCATTTTTCTGAATCCATAGACACCAAATTTGTATTTTTCTGACTTGTGGAACAAAAGTTATTGAATTTCCAAATTAAATACTAAATCAGTCTATTTTCTAATTAAACAGAAATAGTCTGGCGACGTGGCGTTTTCCTATTGGCTGATACCGGTTCGGCCGGATCGACTGCTGCGAGCCGTCAGATTTAAGTGACGTTGGACGGATCAGATCAGCCATACCCTTTCGGTTATGTGATCTAATCTTAACCGCTAGGATCTGATCGAACGGCTGCTGAGCATCTCGCCGGAGTCTGGCGGTGCTAACGACGGCACACGGCGGTGGTGCATCGGCCGATGGGGTTCTGGCGACTCTACGAGGGCTGGGAGACCGTGGACACGTACCAGAGGTCAGGGAGGTCGCGGCGGTCTCGATGGAGGTTACGGTGGCGAGGGGGGTGCTCGGGTTTGGCCTGGATCCCTCGCCGGAGTTGCGATCGCCGGCGGAACTCTTGGCTCAGCGACGGGGATGAAGACCTGAGGCTCAAACCAACCGGCAAAGAGGTCAGCGAGGTGCGCAAGTGTCTGCACGACCTAGTAAAGACCAAAAAGGGGCGGCGGGAACCCTACCTTTGCCGGAGAAGGCGACTGACGGTGGCGGCAGAGGGAGTTCGCCGGAATTGTCCGTGTCGTCGACCTGGGGCAAAAGAAATCGCGTGGCTCGGTCAGTAGGTGCGCCAGGAGATGGGGAAGTAGATGGAACCAAGGGGAGGGCGCCGGGCGGCCTGGGTTCACTGGAATCGTCGCCGGAGTCCGTCGGACTGCGGCGGTTCGAGCTCGGAATTAGGGGAGCCTGGGGGCTCTCTAGGGGTGGCGACTGGGGGAAAATGACGAGGAGGTGTGAGGATTAAGTAGGAGCATTCATCAGGGAGAATCACTGTGAGAAACGGCCGGAATTCAATTGTTTTGAAAACGGCTGAGAAGGGGGGGTTGCTAGACGGCGCAGTTGAAGACGATGGGGTGGGGGTGACGTGGCGTGGGGCCAGCTTGTCAGCGAGAGGGAGTAGCCAAGGTCGCGGTAAGAAAGGGGGAAAGAGGAGAAACGCTGGGTGGGCTTAATGGGCCAGGTTGGGCCAGAATGCTGCAGCTGCTGCTGTTTGAATTTCCCTCCTTTTCTTTTTCTAATTCAGTTTTCTCCAAAACCTTTGATTTAATGGTTCAAATGGATTCAAACCAATTTGTGAAAATTTGTAAACACTCAAACTAGGTTTTTAGGGTATTATAAAACATATTTACCTACTATTTTAATCCAAAGTACTCACTTGGACTTAATAGGTAATATAGCATTTTCTTTGGTTCCACTTACATAAATTCTTAACCATGGCCCAAAATTGCACCAGATTTTTGGAGGACATTCTAAATGCAATGCAAAAAACATGCCGTGATGATATGACTGCAATGATGATGTTTTCAGATGAAATTTTGGAATGTTACAGATTAGCATCAAGTGGGACATTCAAATAGCAATTTTCAAGAGGAGGTAAATCAATCATATCATAAATCCTTCTAGGCATAATGGAAACACTACTATCAAGATCACACAATGCTTTGAAATCAAAGTCATTCACTTTCATATTAATGATGGGTTCCCAACCATCTTCTTGCTTTATAGGAATAGAAGCTTTATGTTTCATCTTTTCTTCTTTAATCTTTATGAGGGCATCAGAATTGTGTTTTGTAAAAGCCATGTTCATAGCACTAGCATTAGGACTTTTAGCAAGCTTTTGTAGGAACTTAATAACTTCAAAGATATTGCAACCATCAAGATAAAAATCAACTTTATCATCTAAAGTAGTAGAACTATTACTAGCCTCAACACTAGTGGTGGTGATAGTAGAAACACTAATGTTTCTAGCAATTTCATCTTCTCTTGCCCACTTAGCATGTAATTCAGCTAATAGTCTAACATTTTCATCAATTCTAACTTGTGTGGCATTAGTAGCTGCAAAGGGATTATTATTAGTTTCAGGTTTAGCAGCCATTTTATTCAAAGTAGATTGAGCTTCAACCAAAGATGCTATATTTGTTTCAACATTAGAGAGTTTTTCCTCAATAGTTTTATTGAAAGCAGTTTGTTTACTAATAAACTCTTTAAGCATAACTTCAAGTTCAGAGGGAGCACTCTTATTATTGTTGTAATAATTTCCATAAGCATTACCATTGTTGGGAGGATATGTCTTATAATTGTTGTTACGAAAATTGTTCCTATAAGCATTATTACCATAAGCATTGTTGCCAGAATTGTTATTTCTTATGAAGTTCACATCAACTTGGTCATCTTGAGGAACCAAAGAGGCTAGAGGAACATTATTTGGATCAATATGGGCTTTCCCATTAACAAGCATAGACATAATAATATAAATTTTATCACTCAAGGAGGAGGTTTCCTCAACAGAATTTACCTTCTTACCTTGTGGAGCTCTCTCAGTATGCCATTCAGAATAATGAACCATCATATTGTACAAAAGTTTTGTTGCAGCACCCAAAGTGATGGTCATAAAGGTACCTCCAGCAGCAGAATCCAATAGGTTCCTTGAAGAATAGTTCAATCCTACATAAAAAGTTTGGATGATCATCCAAGCAGCCAGTCCATGAGTGGGACAATTCTTTACCAAAGATTTCATTCTTTACCAAACATGCTCATTATCAAGTTGTTTAAACTTCATTATTTCACTTCTCATGGATATAATCTTAGCAGGAGGATAGTATTTTCCAATAAAAGCATCTTTGCACTTAGTCCAAGAATCAATACTATTCCTAGTTAATGAATTCAACCATTCTTTAGCTTTTCCTCTCAAGGACAAAGGAAACAATTTCAGCTTAATAATATCACCATCAATACCCCTATGCTTTTGGATCTCACAAAGTTCAATAAAGTTATTTAGATGGGAAGCAGCATCTTCATTACCAATACCAGAAAATTGTTCTCTCATAACAAGATTAAGCAAAGCAGGTTTTATCTCAAAGAAAGTATTTTCAGCCACAGGTGGAGCAATAGGTGTGCTCATAAAATCATTGTTGTTGCTGCTAGTGAAGTCACACAACTTAGTGTTTTCAAGAGTAGTAATTTTTTTTGGGTTTTCAAATAAGAAACAAACAAGTTAAACTAATTTTTTTGTGTTTTTGAATAACAAAACAAGCAAACAAAGCAAAAAGAAAACTAAGCAAAACAAAAACAACAAAGTAAAGAGATTGGTTATGAGGGACTCCCCTTGTGAAGATGTCCTTGACTCCCCGGCAACGGCGCCAGAAAAGATCTTGATGCGCTCGACTTTCGACGTAGAGCTTGTTGGGAACCCCAAGAGGAAGGTATGATGAGCACAGCAGTAAGTTTTCCCTCAGTTATGAAACCAAGGTGTAATCGAACCAGTAGGAGCAAGGAAACACCCCAAAGGTGTTACTAGCTGAGCTTTGGCAGGGTGCACTACCGGTGCTAGTAGCAACGTGGAGACCTGCACAACACAACCACATAACTTTGTCCCCAACTTGCGATGAGGTTGTCAATCTCACTGTATTTTTCGAAAAACAAAGGATTAAACGTATCGAATGGAAGGAAGTAATAGTTTGCAGAAAGTAAACACAAAGCAGAAACAGTTTATAGATTGTATGTAAAGAAAAAGGACTGGGATCCATAGTTCACTAGAGGTGGCTCTCCTTAGATAAATAACATGCTGGGTGAAAAAATTACAACGGGGAATTGACAAACACCGAGAAAGCAATACATGCATATACTAATCATCTTGACTCCTCTGAGACTTGATTGTGCATTACAACATAATACATAGACCGCCATCCAACTACATCTATGACTAATAATCCACCTTCAGGTTATCATGCGAACCCCCTCCAGTATTAAGTTGCAAGCAACAGATTATTGCTTTACGAACTGCGTGTAAAGTAAACAATATGATTGTTCTATGAACAAAGGATTGTTGTTTTCTATCTAGTAGAAACAGCATATCTAGTACCTTAGAGATTTCTGTCACTTCCCCAGATTACTAGAGGCATGAACCCACTATTGAGCATAAATACTAAGTCTTGGAGTTGCTAGCATGTACTTGGCCAAGATAGCTACTAACAACAGAAAGCATGCAAGATCTCAAATAACAAAGACATGATAGAATCAATAATCAATCCGAAATAGCATCTCAATATCCATCGGATCCCCGCAAACACAACATGTATGAAGTACAAATAGATGATCTTGATCATGAATGGAGCTCACAAGATCTAAACATGAAAGCACAAAGGAGGAGAACCAGCCATCTAGCTACTACATGGATCCGTAGTCCAAGGATGAACTACTCATGCATCACACCGGAGGCTTGCATGGTGATGAAGAAGGCCTCCAGGGTGAATTCCCATCTCCGCCAGGGTGCCGGGAAGAGCTTTAGATCCCTCCCGATCTAGGGATGGAGATGACGGTGCCTACAGACTCTTTCTTGGATTTTTGATCGGGTACTTAGGGTTTTCATCCCGAAGTAAATATATAGGCGGAAGGGGAGGCCGAGGGGGTGCCATGGCTGGCCTCACCACCCCCTGGCACGGGCCAGGCTGGGCCGCTTGGCCAGGTGGTGTGGTGGCCCCTGGTCCCTCTCCCTCTTGTATTCTGGCACATGATCACTTCTGGAAAAATAGGCACTTTGGCTTTTTCCCGTCAAGTTCCGAGAATATTCATTTTCTGACTTTCCTATAACCAAAAACAGCAGAAAAAAGACAGTTGGCACTGTGGCTCTTGTTAATAGGTTAGTCCAAGAAATCATATGAAAAGTACTCCAAAGTTGGCACAAAACACAAGAAAGTGGATAAAACCAAGCATGGAACATCAAAAATTATAGATACATTTGCAATGTATCACATGTCCGGAATCTTGAGAGCTTCGTCGATGTCCTCAAGGGATTGGCGGAAGTCATGAAGCAGGTCACCGACTTGGGTAAGCCGGTGGGTGCGGGGCTCGGTGGAAGAAGAGTCCGTCAAGTTCAGAGGACCTATACACAAAACAAGTTAAGAAAAATCCGACATTGATACAAGTTGAATAAAAAGATAAGTCAGACAGATGGAACGTACCGAAAATGACGTCGTCAATTTTGGTCCTCTCCTCCCAGAGACTCTGGAGTTTAGCCCAGAGCGCCTGGGAAAGGTTCCTCTCTCTGCTAAGCTCATTCTTGAGGTCCGAGATTGTTTTATCTTGAGCGGGGATCTTGCGATCACGCTCTTCATTAGCCATGGAGGAGGATTCAAGGACTTGAGCTATGCTCTTTTCATGATCCACCTTGAGCTTATCTAGCTCCTGGCGAAGGTCCTTATTCTCCACCACCAAGGTCTTGAGGTTCTCGGCCTCTTCGATCATGGCGCAGGATTGTTTCACCAGCGCTGTAAGTCAAAAAGAACAACAGTTCAGAAAAATTCGACATTGAAAAACAAAGACAAGGTTTGAATCTTGGAATGTTTACCTTTGGCTTCATCCTTGGCAACTTTAAGTCCTGGTTATAGGAATATCTCTCCGCTTATCACAGACATTCTTCAATAAATCCTGGTTATAGGAATATACTTTCTGTAAGTCAGAATACCCAAAGTCACAGAGCTACTAAAGACTCGGGCTAATATTTTTGCTAATATCAACACGAGCCTTGGGATCTACACTAGTTCATTCTTTGGCATCCTAATGAAGCATAAACCCGGATTATTTATCCTACTTCATGCTTGGGGGCTAGAGGATATGATATGAAATAAAAGAAATACAAGAGTTGGAATTCCGACTTACATATTGTTCGCGAGTGAGTTTATCCAAACTCGCGTTCACCTGAACGGCAACCTTCTCAGCGAGAGTCAGGGGTGTCATAGGAGCAGTTGGAAGCTCCCTGGACCTGATCCTCTCGTTGCGAAGAAGCACTTGTTCAAGAAGATTGGAGTGCTTGACGTCCTCTGCTTCTTGCATTTCTTCTTCGGTAGATAAAGTACTTTTCTCTAGGCATGTCCTGGCGAGCCACTGGATTTCTTCTGCAGATTTCCAGGACAGGCCAAACTCGGCAAGTCCCGGATTGCTGATAAGGTTTTCGGCGAAGGTTTCTGCCGAGGGATCACTACCCAGAGAGGGTTCACCCTTATCTAGATCTGACTCACCCATGGTGACGTCAGTTTGCGATTCAAGGATCACAGGCTCCGTCGAAGGAGCCAGATCTTCTACGACGACCAGAAAAGGATTGGTCACCGGCGTTGCGGAACGCTAAGGGGCAGAAGTCGGAGGAGCCATGGCAGGAGAAGCTATGGTAAGCTTCGTCTGTCGCAAGGGCTTCGAAGAAATCCCTTTCCTCTTGCCCTTGATGAGCGGTTTTGCTCTGAGAATGTAGTAAAGTCGGAAACATTACATCTCGGAAAGAAATTCGAGTAAAGTACAAAGACGGAAGTTGTGATTGAAAGTTACGTCTTCACGACGGGCACCTCCTTTGTGCCAACAGCCACTGTTGGAGCTTTGCACTTCTTGGGCGCAAGGTCCGGCAATGGGACCACCTCTATCTCCTGAGAAAACTCAGGAGGATATCCTTCGAGCGGAGCAAGTTCCGACTCGGGGAGGTCAGCAAGCTAAAAATAAGAAAACATATTAATATTGCAATATAACTCAAAGATTGAAACACATAAAAGGTGTACTAATGGAAGCTTACCAGCAATACAGGGTTTTTCGCCGTATGCATATCCAGAGAAACCTCCGGGATCCTCCTCTCGATCTGCTCCCTTATCAGGCACTTGATCTGGCTTATGTAGCCCTGAGTGGTGTAAGATTTGGGACTGATGCGAAGAGAATCTATCTTGGATGAGGTGATGGAGTGCATCAGTCGATCCCCATGGTACTGAAGGGGCTGGATCTGGCGTGAGACCCAGCATTGAACTAAGTCGGATCCCTTCAGTCCCTTGTGTTTGATCAAGTATTTGATCCGCCTCTTAGCGAGGATCAGATCATCGGTGAGAGCCGGAGCAGCCTCGTCCCAAGAAGGTTGGGCCGTGGCAGCTCCGTCGATGAAAGTCGGCAAAGCAGTGGCTTTGCCGGGAGTTGGAATATCCCTATGATAGAAAAATGTTGCTAGCCATTGTTTGACCGAGGCACTAGCTAATATTTTGGGATACGCGCGCTCGCGTCTAAGCGAAAAACTAATAGTACCGGTGATGTAGGGAACACCGGCAGTAATAGAGTTTCTCCGGACATGAAAATAGTACCGGAAAAGAGTCAAACTCGGCCTAATGCCGAGAAAGCCCTCACACAAAGATGCGTAAGCACTCATCTCTAAAAGAGAGTTGGGAGAAAGATGATGGAGTTGAACTCCGTAATGATCAATAACCTCGGAGAAGAACTCCGAGGGAGGAAACGACAAACCTCTATCAAGGTGGGTGCCGAAGTGGACCCACTCACCGTCACGCGGGTTGGGGACGGTTTCCTCGAAGCCGCTCTGCCAGTCACCGGCGGCGAGGAGCCCTTCCTTCTCCACGTTCTTGAGACCCTCGTCGCTGAGCGTGCAGGGAATCCAAAGCCCGCGAAAGCTCTCCTTCTCCGGCGCCGCTTCCATCGCCGCCGCTGCCGCCAAGCCGGAAGAGAAAGATGAAGCCATTTCTCTGGCGAGCAGTTGACTTAGAATGGGCGGCGCTGGGAGTTCTTTGGGAGAGGAACGGGGGATCTCTATGCGCGAAGGGAGATTTGGAGGAGAGGAAAAGGCAAAGGACTGGTGGAAGGAGAAGGAGAAAATCCTAACCCCTTATATCCACCTAACTGCGCCAAGATTCGTGAAAATGCTACAGTGTAACCGCCACGCGTCGTGGAAGGAACTGGGAAGGACCCACGCGATGATTACGTCGCCTTGATCTCCATGCACGCATTGAAACGGCACCTCGGTTCCGCGAACCGCGGACCCACCAATGGTCATGCTGACGGAATGCCTGTCAGATGACATGATTTGACCATGACTTGTGTTAGATAGCGTTAGAGACCAAGTTCCGGCTTAGTTTGAAATCAAGCTGGAAAATCCGAGTAACATGTTGATAGGTCCGACTTATTTTTTAAGACTCGGATCGTATTTTTTGTTGTGAAGTTTCAGGAACCCTTCAAGATTCAGCAAGACGAAGATCATGCTAGATGATGATGAATCCGACTTTGGATCTTGGAGGCTTCCGGGGGCTGCTGTTGGGGATATAATTTCCAGGTATCCTCACAGTTCCTCACTGACCAAGGTGGCCCACTTCGGGTTAGAGCTTTGCTTCACGGGCGGCCCAGTCAGGGAGAGAAGGCGGAGTCCAATGCGGATACGCGAAGGCCTAGAAGACTTACCGACTTAGGCCTATAATGTTACTTGTAGTTCAAGATGTACTTTGTAACCGACTCTTAGTCGTAGCCGGATAGATCTCTCCTTTAAACCCTAGGCCGGATATTTGTATAAGCCGTCCTAGGGAGAGCCTTTAGGGCACCTAGTGCTTTTAGACCCTCAACTTGCACATGCAAGCCCTTGTAACCCAGATTCCGGCTTTGCCGTATTACTGGATTGCTAGCAGGAGTAGGATCCGTCCAAAGCCGGCGGATTCGAACCTGCGTAAACTTGTGTGCTCACCGTCCTAGAATACCGTACGTCTCACACCCCTCTATTACGCACGCCTCGAGGACCCCCCTATGGTGTACTTGTCATCAATATGACGACAACACATGCAATGAATCTAACTGTGGTTTATGAAAAGAACAGGCAATACAATGACTCTGTGGATCCATGTGTGGTTTGTGAAAGAACAAACATTCACTGACTCTAACTATGGTTCATGAAACGAACACACATGCAATGACACTGGTGGATCCATATGTGGTTTGCGAAAAGAACACACATGCAATGAACTCTGCTGGATCCAAATGTGGTTTGTGAGAAGAACACACATGCTCAAGTGGTTTGTCAAAAGAACTCACATCCAATGACACTAGTGGATCTTTATGTGGTTTGTGAAAAGAACACGCATGCAATGACACTGGTGGATCAATATGCGGTTTGTTAATAGAAAACACATGCAATGACACTAGAGGATCCATATGTGGTTTGTGAAAAGAATGAAATGAACTCTGGTGGATCCATATGTTGTTTGTGAAATGAGCACACATGCAATGACTCTAGGTTTGGTTAATGAAAAGAACACACATGCAATGACACAAGGGGATCCATATGTGGTTAATGAAAAGAAAACACATGCAATGAACTATTGTGGATCCATATTTTGTTTATGAGAAGAACACACATGATCATGTGGTTTGTGACACAAACACACATCCAATGACACTGGCCGATCCTTATGTGGTTTTTGAAAAGAACACACATGCAATGACAATTGTGGATCCATATGTGGTTTGTGAAAAGAACACACAACCAATGACTCTAACTGTGGTTTATGAAAAGAACAGGCAATACAATGACTCTAGTGGATGCATGTGTGGTTTGTGAAAGAACAGACATTCAGTGACTCTAGCTATGGTTCATGAAAATAACACACATGCAATGACACTGGTGGATCCATATGTGGTTTGTGAAAAGAACACACATGCAATGACTCTAGGTGTGTCCATATGTGGTTTGTGAGAAGAATACACATGCTCATGTGGTTTGTGAAAAGAACACACATCCAATGACATTGTCGGATCCTTATGTGGTTTGTGAAGATAATACACATGCAATGACACTGGAGGATCAATATGTGGTTTGTGAAAAGAACACACATCCAATGGCTCTAGTGGATCCTTATGTGGTTTGTGAAAAGTACAGACATGCAATGACTCTAACTATGGTTTGTGAAAATAATAGATAATACAATGACTCTGGTGGATCCATGTGTGGTTTGTGAAAGAACAGACATTCACTGACTCTAGTTATGGTTCATGAAAAGAACACACATGTAATGACACTGGTCGATACATATGTGGTTTGTCAAAAGAACACACATGCAATGACACTGGTGGATCCTTATGGGGTTTGTGAAGAGAACACCCATGCAATGACACCGGTGGATCCATATGTGGTTTGTGAAGAGAACACACATGAAATGACTCTAGTTGTGGTTAATGAAAGGAACACACATGGAATGACACTAGGGGATCCATATGTGGTTAATGAAAAGAACAAACTTGCAATGACATTGGTGGATATATATGTGGTTTGTGAAAACACCACACAGGCAATGACTATAGATGTGGTTAAAGAAAAGAACAAACATCCAGTGACACTTGTGGATCCATGTTGTTTGTGAAACGAACAGACATGCAATGACTCTAGCTATGGTTAATGGAAAGAACACACATGCAACGACTGGCGGATCCATATGTGGTTTGTGGAAAGAACACACATCCAATGACTCTAGCTGTCGTTTCTGAAAGGAACACACATTCAGTGACACAGGTGGATCCATATGTGGTTTGTGGAAAGAACAGACATGCAATGACACTAATTGTGGTTAATGAAAAGAACATCCATGAAATGACTCTGATAGATCCATATGTGGTTCGTGAAAAGAACACGCATGTAATGACTCTAGCTGTGGTTAATGAAAATAACATGCATGCAATGAACTCTAGTTGATCCTTATGTGGTTTGTGAAAACAACATACATGCAATGACTCTAGCTGTGGTTAATGAAAAGAACACCCATGTAATGACACTAGTGGATCCATATGTTGTTTGTGAAAAGACACACATGCAATGACTCTAGCTGTGGTTTGTGAAAAGAACACACATCTAGTGACACTGGTGGATCCATATGTGGTTTGTGGAAAGAACAGACATGCTCATGTGGTTTGTGAAAAGAACACACATCCAATGACACTTGTGGATCCTTATGTGGTTTGTGAAAATAACACATAGGCAATGACACTGGTGGATCAATACGTTGTTTGTGAAAAGAACACACATCCAATGACTCTATTGGATCCTTATCTGGTTTGTGAAAAGAAAAGAAATACAATGACAATAACTGTGGTTTATGAAAAGAACATGCAATACAATGACTCTAATGGATCCATGTGTGGTTTGTGGAAGAACAGACATTCACTAACTCTAGTTGTGGTTAATGAAAATAACACACATGCAATGACACTGGTGGATCCATATGTGGTTTCTGAAAAGAACACACATGCAATGAAACTAGTGGATCCATAAGTGGTTTGTGAAAAGAACACACATGCTCACGTGGTTTGTGAAAAGAACACACATCCAATGACACTAGTGGATCCTCATGTGGTTTGTGAAAAGAACACACATGCAATGACTCTAGTTGTGGTTAATGAAAGGAACACACATGGAATGACACTAGGGGATCCATATGTGGTTAATGAAAAGAACAAACTTGCAATGACATTGGTGGATATATATGTGGTTTGTGAAAACACCACACAGGCAATGACTATAGATGTGGTTAAAGAAAAGAACAAACATCCAGTGACACTTGTGGATCCATGTTGTTTGTGAAACGAACAGACATGCAATGACTCTAGCTATGGTTAATGGAAAGAACATACATGCAACGACTGGTGGATCCATATGTGGTTTGTGGAAAGAACACACATCCAATGACTCTAGCTGTCGTTTCTGAAAGGAACACACATTCAGTGACACAGGTGGATCCATATGTGGTTTGTGGAAAGAACAGACATGCAATGACACTAATTGTGGTTAATGAAAAGAACATCCATGAAATGACTCTGATAGATCCATATGTGGTTCATGAAAAGAACACGTATGTAATGACTCTAGCTGTGGTTAATGAAAATAACATGCATGCAATGAACTCTAGTTGATCCTTATGTGGTTTGTGAAAACAACATACATGCAATGACTCTAGCTGTGGTTAATGAAAAGAACACCCATGTAATGACACTAGTGGATCCATATGTGGTTTGTGAAAAGAACACACATGCAATGACTCTAGCTGTGGTTTGTGAAAAGAACACACATCTAGTGACACTGGTGGATCCATATGTGGTTTGTGGAAAGAACAGACATGCTCATGTGGTTTGTGAAAAGAACACACATCCAATGACACTTGTGGATCCTTATGTGGTTTGTGAAAATAACACACAGGCAATGACACTGGTGGATCAATACGTTGTTTGTGAAAAGAACACACATCCAATGACTCTATTGGATCCTTATCTGGTTTGTGAAAAGAAAAGAAATACAATGACAATAACTGTGGTTTATGAAAAGAACATGCAATACAATGACTCTAATGGATCCATGTGTGGTTTGTGGAAGAACAGACATTCACTAACTCTAGTTGTGGTTAATGAAAATAACACACATGCAATGACACTGGTGGATCCATATGTGGTTTCTGAAAAGAACACACATGCAATGAAACTAGTGGATCCATAAGTGGTTTGTGGGAAGAACACACATGCTCACGCGGTTTGTGAAAAGAACACACATCCAATGACACTAGTGGATCCTCATGTGGTTTGTGAAAATAACACACATGCAATGACACTGGTGGATCCATATGTGGTTTGTGAAAAGAGCACACATCCAATGTCTCTAGTGGATCCTTATGTGGTTTGTGAAAAGCACAGACATGCAATGACTCTAACTGTTATTTGTGAAAAGAATAGGCAATACAATGACTCTAGTAAATCCATGTGTGGTTTGTGAAAGAATAGACATTCACTGACTCTAGTTGTGGTACATGAAAAGAACACACATGCAATGACAACAGAGGATCCATATGTGTTTTGTGAAAAGAACACACATGCAATGACATTGGTTGATCCATATGTGGTTTGTGAAAAGAACACACATGTAATGACTCTAGCTATGGTTAATTAAAACAACACACATGCAATGACACTGGTGGATCCATATGTGCTTTGTGAAAGGAACACATATGAAATGACTCTACTTATGGTTAATGAAAAGAACACACATGCAATGACACTGGTGGATCCATATGTGGTTTGTGAAAAGAACACACATGCAATGACACTGGTGGATCCATATGTGGTTTGTTGAAACAACACAGATGCAATCACACTGGTGGATCCATATGTGGTCTGTGAAAAGAACATATATGCAATGACATTGGTGGATCCATATGTGGTTTGTCAAAACAACACACATGCAATGACACTGCTAGATCCATATGTGGTTTGTGAAAAGAACACACATGCAATGACACTGGTGGATCCATGTGTGGTTTGTGAAAAGAACACACATGAAATCACTCTAGATGTGGTTAATGAAAAAATAGACATGGAATGACACTGGTGGATCCATATGTGTTTTAGAAAAATAACACACATTCAATGACACTGGTGGATCCATATGTGATTTGTGAAAAGAACAGACATGCAATGACTCTAACTATGGTTTATGAAAAGAATAGGCATGCAATGACTCTGGTAGATCCATGTGTGGTTTGTGAAAAGAATAGACATCCAATGAACTCTAGTGGATCCACTTGGTTGATGACAAGAACACACATCCAATGAACTCTATTGGATCCATGTGGTTTATGACAATAAAACACATGCAATGAACTCTAGCGGATCCATGTGGTTTATGAGAAGAACACACATCCAATGAACTCTAGTGGATCTATCTTGGCATAATTTGATGTAAGCCACGATGTATTTCATTGTACAAGACACTCACTTTCCATTTTTATACTACTCAGTTTTGCCCTTGGTTTTTGATACTACTCAGTTTTGCCCTCTCTCTCTCTTTTTCGTAGAATCCCAAACCCATGCTCACTCTGTCTCCTATGCCCTGATTGGTTGTCACAGTTGTCACGCGGATCACGCACACCAACCGTTGATCCTGTGTGATCCAATGAGGATCATGGCACACATCGTGCCCTTCACAGGACAATGTGAGACAACACAGACGTCTCCCTCAGCGAGACTTCTACAAGAAGGAACACAAAGCCATCCATGGAAAAAGTCATAGACTGGTCATGTCATGTTTAATCAAGTCTTAAAATCCTACTACTGCTACTACTATGCCACAACACATGCGTCATCGAGTGCACGGTCTTCAACGGACAGCTGCAATTTATTGCCACTTGATTTTATTAAGACATATCCCATTTTTTACGCAATGTCTCTCAATCTCACTTCCAACTGGGCCCCACCTTAAGAAACTTCCACGCGTTAGCCGAAGGCCGAAGAGCTGAGAAATGGGTCTCGAGCAGGGTGGAGGGGGCGACGAGACCTAACATCTCTGCCTTCATCGAGTCACTCACAGTCATCAACACATCCCTCTACCCGATCTAGCACAACCCCACAAATCTCGCCGTACAACCACCTACCTTCTCCTCTACATTTCCCCTTTAAATTATCACTAATTTTATGGCCGTGTCAAACTTGATACATAGAAATTTTGTATGTGCCCTTTGCATGCGGCTCAATATAGAACTGCCATTCATGGCCTGGGAAAAAAACGTGATGTACCGTGCACGTGTCGCGGTGCACGGTGCAGTAGCTTACATGTCGCGTTGCATGGTGGTGCAATGAAATGTGCCTTGCTTCCATTCACCTTAACTATAGAGCCCCTCTCCGCATACCCACTCTCACTCTCACTCTTTCTCACTCTCCTCACGCAATCCTCTCCACTGTCCCACCAGCTTCTGCAAACTCTCGAGAAAACCCCGTCCGCACTCGCGATGGCGGAGGAGGATACGGTGGCCATCGTCGCCTCCAAGGCCGTCGGTGAGGAGGCCCCCGTCTCTGTCCTGGTCCCCCTCGACGCATTGAAAGCAGCCGCCGTCCCCGTCTAGGGCACCATCGAGGCATTGATGGCAGCAGCCGTTCCTGTCCGGGCCCTGTCCTTGCTACCGATGTAGCCGTCGGCAAGGAGCCCCCCACTAGCGAGGACCCCGCTTGTCACGGGCAGATCTAGCTCTTATGGGACCCCTACGACACCGGCATCAACGACCCATGGTCGGAGGTAACTAGGGTTTTCTCCCCTTTCATGGTTCTTCTCCTGTTCCCATTGTTGGATGCTAGATCTTGGTTTATTAGGATTCGCTTGTTCGCATATCGATTGCTCGATCTTCTTACATCATCTAATCCTCCCTTTTCCTTTTCTTCCAATAGGTTTACGGCAGCGACGTCTACAGCGATGACGAGTCTAGGCACACCAAGACTCATCAGGTGCTAAGGAGGCTGCAGGCCGGCCTGTATGACGCCTTCTTCGCTGGAGGCGTCTACAGTTTCCCCTTCTGCAAGATGAGACTCTCCAGCACCGACTTCAACTGCGTCGTGATGCATGCAGAGGGCTGAGCTCCAACACCCCAAAGTAGGCCAGACCATGAACGTCAACGCCTACATCGCTGAACACCAGGCTTTCGGAATTCACCTCCGAAACATCCAGCGGGTGGCCATCGAAGAGGGTCGCATGCCTCCGATCAAGCCCAAGGCCCCCAAGATCAAGGGACTAGGCAGGAAGAAGTGGAGGAAGCGCTAGAGGGACGAGGCAGAGGCGCATGCACATGCAAGGAGAGGTTGAACGTGCCTGCTGCTGCTCCTAAGTAGCTTCTTTTGATTTTCTATATTTTGCGTGTATCCTATTTCTGCATGCAAGGAAGTGGTTGACTGTATCGGACTTCGTTAAGCAACCTACTTTCTATCCCTATATCCTATTTAGCTATGCACAACTATATCTACATTTGTTTTGTTTTCTGAATGTATGTATTCTTCCTGGTGTGATTTGCTGCTCTAGATTTGCTACCAGATCAGAGGAAAAAAGAGGTCCAAAAGGGAACAAATGATCGAAGAGAGAAGATGCTCTAGATTTGCTACCAATTTGGGCAAAATGAAACATATTTGTTTAGCGAGAGAGGAAAAAGGTACTCTTTCAAACTGTCAGTTAACGAGCTACCATCTTACCAAGCTACCAGACACATACAGAAACATAACACAAAGAAGTGAAATTTATTTTACTACTCTCACTTGAGGCACTAGCCATCTTGACAAGCTAACTGAGTTCCACAAAACAGAAATATAACAAGGAGTAAAATTTAATTCACTTCTCATCAGGCCACTTGAGGAGCTTGCCATTGTTCCTAGGCGACCTACTAAGGTCATTCTAGGTGGATCTTACATTATTGGCCCTCCACAACTCATGAAATGCAAGTTCGTCCCACCAGGGATCTGACTTGGCTTCCCTATCTTCAGCATCCTGCTGCATAATTAGAAGTGCATCACAGGCCTGATTGTTGCCGCTAGAAGATGATGCCTCTCTGTTTGCTGCTTCTGCTTTAGCCACAACCTCTCTGTCAGCTGCTTCTGCAGCCACTCTGCCAGCTACTTCAGATGCAGCCATTTTCTTTGCATATGCAGCTTCAAACTCAGCTATTCTGCATTTTCTACAAAGGGCTCCCCTAAGCTCGTCTTCCCTCTTGCAAATAGGGAAAAAAATGAGGTAACATAGAAAGAAATGGATCTTCTTGTACAACTAGTAGGTCACATAAGTATCTATGGCTACATACTTCAGGTTTATATCAGACAACGACCACTTGTCCCAGAAATCGTGCCTATCCGTAGGGAAATTTGCCTTCATTCTTTCAATCCTTCCTCGAGCCCCCTATGATCTTGACAAGACTCTGAATATTGATCCAGTTGTGCATAGGAATTGTAATTCCCTCTTGATGAAATTTCAAAAAATCAGTTGTATTGTCGACAGTGCATAAAACAATTCCTTTTTCTACAAGGAATTGGTGCAGTGCTGGACAATTCCTGTCAGTCCTGAAAGTATGTAGTTTGTCATCACAAAAATTTGTAACTACAAATATTTTGTCAATGCAAGATCATCATCTAAATATAATTTTAAAAATTATAGTAAATGCAATATCAAGACTCTCAACATTGTCTTGGCATAATTTATTTGGTCCTAAATAAAATTTAGTAGTTGCAAGATGAGAAAATGGATAAAGAACAAGAGGAGAAAACTCAAAAAGCAGTTAACTATAGATAACAGATCTACAAACCGGGAGAAGTGGTAAACGAGGACATGTTTCCTCATGGCCAGTTGAACAACGGCGACTTCATTCTGTTCATATGGGTTCTCTAGGGTGTAATCGAGGTCCAATCCCACAAACTTCTCCTCGTCTTTCGAAAGCCAACACTTGTACATCCTCAGGACTCACACCACTGTCCCCTCCTCGTTGGTGTAGACGATGTCTATCTTCTTATTGTCATGGGTAGTGAAGCTTGTCTCTAGAGTGCGACGATATTCCATGGCAGCAAGGAGAAGCCGGAAAGAAGACAAATGACAGGAAGAAGAACAGTGGTTTCTACGAGACAGGCAACATTGGAACCATTAATGCGTTTCTAAGGTAGTGGTTAACGACGGGGACGGAAGTCCAATGGAGAGACGCGTGGTGGTGGCGTGTCCAGCTTCTGAGTAAACAAAAAATAATTATAATGATGATATACGTGCCCTATTTTGTCACGTCAATACACTGGGTCGGTCGTGTTGTCCTATCCATTGCACCAGCGCTACAAGCCTACACGACAGCCACCACGCCTTAGCAACAAGAGCGACATAACGACAAAAACTGATAGGGGGAACTTGACGGCCATTAGCCTGATATTTATGGAAACATAAAGTTGAATTCGTGCCAAAAAAGACCCTCTGAGTATTTGGCATGCCAACTGTGGTCATCGCGGCTGATTACAGGCAACTTGGGTACCGCGTTACCTAGGCGCTCCAACTTTCGGGCCGCAAAATGATATTCTCCTCCCACGCGTCGTAGGCCTCCACTACGCATGCGCAGCCGCCAGGATCCCACCCGATCCCCGCCTGGTTAAACCCTCGACCCCACCTTGACCCAAGCACGCACCCACCCCTGCCCGCGATCCATCCCTCCTCGTGGTACACGCTCGTGACGCACCCACCTTCCCCATCATGATGTAACATACCACCTCTATGTGTAATAAATAAACAACATGTCTATGTGCATGCATACATGAATTACATTTGCACTTAGTTCTAATCAAGAGTAAAAATAAAACCCTAATGCACAATTTCCCCCCCTCTCTTTTACCTCTCTAAAAATGGGTTATATTTCAAAAATCCAAAATGTTTTGGACTTTGACTTGAACCAGGGCTGAATTATGACCTTGGGAAATGAATTCATGTTTTGGTTATATTTTTAAAATGCTCAAAACAGATCTTTGTTTAAAATCCAAATAGAAACGGGAAAAGAGAAAAAGAAAAAAAGGAATTCCAGAGAAAAAATAAGAAGACCCAGTCTGGGCCGTTTCTTCTCTTCCCTGGGCCTTCCTGCAGCAGCTAGAGCTGGCCCACCTAGGGCCCAAGCCAGCCCAGTTGTGGACCGTACCGCTTCGGCCAGCGTCGTCTTCGTCGAAGACGTGGCGGTGATCCGCTGTCGCCGGTGATGCCGTCCGCCCCCTGGATCCTATAAGAATCCTGCCAACACCGACAGGAGAACCCTCGCATGCCACTTCCCCTCTTCCTTATCCTCCCAGCCATGGCCGACGAACCCTAGATTCGGTCGCCGCCGTCCTCGCGGTTTCTGACCACCCCAACTCAAACTGAGGCCATCGGTAGCGCCGCCGTGGTAGACTTGTTCATCCTAGCCACCTCACGTTCACGCGCGCGTCCCCAATCGACCGAATCAAAGGTTCCGACCGCCGCCAGCCACCATCGATTTTCACTGCATCATAGCTTGCCTTGCCTCGCCATCAAGCCCTACGCAACTACTGTGATCTCCTCATCCTCGTGGAGCCCTTAAATCCGTCGCTTTCTCACCGTATTATCACCGCCGCACGCCGTCGGGGAGGTTGCTCCAGTGACCAATTCGGGGTAGCGCTGCCACAGTTCAAACTAGCGCAGCAGCGCGGTTCTAGCGCACCCAGCCATGCATCCGAGGCTGCCCTGGTTCACCGTCGGCGCACCGGCTGGTGGCTCTGCCGTGGGTGACGTGTCGCCTGCGTGTCCACCATGTGGCTACAACGTGGCAGTGACGTGGCTAGGGCCACGGAGACGTCATAGTGATGTCACGCTGACGTCATAACCCTTTTTTATTTTAGGTTTTTATTTAAATCATATATGACAAGTGGGTCCCACTTGTCAGATATTTAATAATTTTAGAAATGATTTCAATTGGGAATTTTAATTAAATCTCTGCAAATTCATAAGTAATTCATTTTAAATTAGAAAAATATGTATAATATATCAAAATGTTCAGAAAAATGAACTCTACCATTTAAAAATGTAAGCATTCATATTCATACAACTTTGAACTACATTTTAGATAGAGGAATACCGACACCCCCTAAGTACCACGGGTTCGACGGTTTGTCCACCTAGGGCATTCTGAACCCATGAAAAAATCGATGAGGCACCTAGGATTATTCTAATACATGCAATCCGTCATATCATCCATATTGCATGAGCATTACACATGCCATGTGTTTATTGTTGCTTCTTCTTTCCGGTGTTGGTTCTTCATGAATAAGAACCGAGCTCGAACCTGAAGTCAACGCCACCGAAGAGAAGTATCGTTCCAATGACTAACAAGGCAAGCATAACCCCATCATTCTGAACCTATGCTTTCAAAGTATTTAATTCTCGCTATATGCATACGATTCCAATGTGTTCTTTTGTTTAAGATAGAGTATCCCATCTGCTGCATGTTTTCCTTTGTATACCAAGATACTGATCCATCGCTCCTAGCATAACTAGGGTTGACCTTATGAGCATTACTAGTGGCATATATCAGTCACTCTTAGCCATGCTTAGTGGTACAAGACTGATCCATCTAGATCATGCATCATAGATGTGATGAACCTAGTTTGATAGGATGTTAAGATACGATCGGACATGGTTAATAAACATGCTAAGGCAATTATGGGAGGCCATGTTGGGTGTGGTTTTTGTAGTCCCATGCTAGCCACCATTAGGATCTGAGTTCTCACCTCTTGAACAAAGACGAGCGTACAACCACATGGGGGCGTGGAAACCCCCTCGACTCACTAACTTGCCTAGTAGATTCCATGAGTCATATAGTTCGGGCGTTCCATTGGACATATGCATTATGATTGTTCTCGAAGGAGGGGTAGGAGGTGCATTCATACAGGTAGGTAAGCATGGCCGAGAACAAGAGTGGCACAACCTTCGTAATCTTGAACCCTCCGCACATATCTAGGGACCGACTTCAGGACTTGACACATTACGGCAGCATCTCCTTAGGACGTGACTCATGGTCTCGGCGAAAGCAAGGTAAAGGTCATGGTTAACCGCCCTCTGTCGGCCTTCCAAGGAAGAGGGCTAATAATTTGGCATTAAGAGTCAGTTTACGTGTGGGTAAAGTTCTGCACTCCTGCAGGGTAATAATCTTTTCGAAAAGCCATGTCCACGGTTATGGACGACTTGGGAACGGATTCTGTGATCATAGAGAACTAAAACCTAATGTTAAAACTTGGAAACTAATGAGTGTTCTGGAATTACTTCCTCTGGGTCCTTTGAGGTGGTGTTATGAGGTGAAAGGTTTAGATGAGGATGAAGGCGATCTGAAGGATCTTGAGTGTAGTCTCCTTACCCCTTTTGGAAATGATCTGATTAGACAAGCCACTTCTCTCACTTGTTTTCAAACAAAGATGGCTTTTGCAAAGTAACCATAGAAAGCCTTTCTAAACAAATGATGTATCGTAGGTTATTAAGTCTTGCAGAGTACATCTTGTACTCAGCCTTGTCTCATTGATGTTTTTCTACAGATGAAGCTATTCCAACTGAAGGTGGTTTCTACATTGACGTCGACGAGAAGTTAGGGTTCCTAGGCAGTAGCCTAGGATCTATGGAAGGGTCATTTGCTTCTCTTTATGGCCTGTTAGGCCCTTTGCTAAGTTTGTTGTTTAGAACAACTTATTTGCTTCCATTGCTTGGTGTTTGATGGGTCTCTGACCCCTAGTTTGTAATACTTGTATGAACCTCTGATAAGAGCGTACCTTAATAATGTATGGTTTGTATGTTCTGTAATGTTACCAAATTATTCCCTGTGCGCTTCGAGCTCGAGGTTAGGCTTATGTCAGATGAAGATCTGGTATTTGTCTAGCCCTGATCCCAGATCGTGACACATAACCAACCACCCTAGCCCCATCGATAACCTCCCACGTTGCCCTGGCCCACCCCACTACCCAACATGGTCAACCACGCATACCACCCCATCGCCCGCTCACATGATGTGACTCTTTCGTGGATTTCGATGGGTCTTTGATCGGGGTCTTAGGGTTTTCATCCCGGGAGGCTTTTATAGGCGAAAGGGCAAGGTTGGTGGAGCACTAGGGGCCCACAACCCGCTGGTGGCAGATTATTGGCTCAACGTATCGAGCTCGTTGGGGAACCCCAAGAGGAAGGTATTATGAGGACAGCAACAAGTTTTCCCTCAGTTATGAAACCAAGGTTATCGAACCATTAGGAGCAAGGAAACACCTCCAAGGTGTTGTTTCCAACCTGGAATCCTGCACAACACAACCACAAAACTTTGCCCCCAACTTACAGTGAGGTTGTCAATCTCACCAGTTTTGCTAAAAACAAAAGATTAAACGTATTGTGTGGAAGATAGTAATTGCTTTGTAGAAAGTAAATAGAAAACATTAAATAGTAGATTGTAGATTGAAGGTAAAGTATGGACCGGGGTCCATAGTTCACTAGAGGTGATTCTCCTTAAGATAGATGACATGTTGGGTGAACAAACATCGAGAAAGCATACATGCATATACTAATCATCTTGACTCCTATGAGATTTGATTGGGCATTACAACATTATACATAGACCGTAATCCAACCGCATCTATGACTAATAATCCACCTTCAGGTTATCATCCGATCCCCCTCCAGTATTAAGTTGCAAGCAACAGATAATTTCATTAAGCAAAGTGTGTAAAGTAAACAATATGATTGTTCTCTGAACAAAGGATTGTTGTTTTCTCCCTAGTAGCAACAACACATCTAGTACCTTAGAGATTTCTGTCACTTCCCTAGATTCCTAGAGGCATGAACCCACTATCGAGCATAAATACTCCCTCTTGGAGTTGCTAGCATCTACTTGTCCAAGATAGCTACTAACAATGGAAAGCATGCAAGATCACAAATAGATGATCTTGATCATGAGCGGAGCTAACAAGATATAAACATGGTCGCACAAAGGAGGAGAACCAATCATCTAGCTACTACATGGACCCATAGTCCTGGGACGAACTACTCACGCATCACACCGGAGGCAGGCATGGTGATGAAGAAGGCCTCCAGTGTGATCTCTCCCCTCTGGCAGGGTGCTGGGAAGAGCTTAAGATCCCTCCCGATCTAGGGATGGAGATGGCGGAGGCTACAGACTCTTTCGTGGAATTTTGATCGTGTACTTAGGTTTTCGTCCCGGAGGCAATATATAGGCAAAGGGGCAAGGTCGGTGGAGCGCCAGGGGGGCCACACCTCCTAGTGGCGTGGCTAGGGCTGGCCGCGCCACCACCAGGTGTGGTCGACCTGGCTCCCCTCCGGATTTCATGTTCCTTCTGGTGAAATATTGACTTGGGCTTTTGTCGAGTCCAATTCCGAGAATATTTCCTTACTAGCTTTTCTGAAACCAAAAATAGCAGAAACCAGGCAACTGGCACTGTGGCATCTTGTTAATAGGTTAGTTCCAGAAAATGTGTAAAAATACTCCAAAGTGTGGACAGAACATAAGAAAGTAGATATAAAACAAGAATGGAACATCAAAAATTATAGATACGTTTGCAACGTATCAACATCCCCAAGCTTAACACATGCTCGTCCTCGAGTAGGTAAGTGATAAAAAAGAAAGGATAATTTTTGAGGTCACATGCACTATTACAATCTTGATCAAGGTATTTATAAAACATCAATAGCTGGGATCATAATACTTTAACATAGCATGAAAGAGAAAGTTCTAACAATAAGACATAGCAGCTATGTTATAACGTGAAAAGGTACAAACAAAAGACTGATGAATAACAATGCTTTGAAAGACGTTTGTTTCTTTGTTTCACATATAGAAAACATACTGAGAATGGTATTAAGCTTGTCTCTCATAGTGTAGCAAAACATAAATGCATAGGACACCTTCAAAGTTCATAAGGGTGACTATATACAAATAGTTTAAGAACAAGCAAAATCAAAGTTATGAATCAATCAACAAGTTTTGGGACAATGCACATTAAACTAAGAGTGACCACTATGCTCTCTCAAAAGGTGCATAAAGATAGAAGATGGAGACTCAACATAAAATTAAAGGAAAGGGCTTCATAGAAGGACGCAGGGATTCAAGTCTCATAAAGAGCTTCCAAAAATTATGGTACTTATTATCTTTCAGCTCTCATTGCCCCTATCATAAGCATCTTTAGGTGGTTAAGGTTAAAGTGAACAAGTATGAGGATATGCTTGACAAGTTATAAGTTGAGATCTCATGCCCCTTACTTACGAAGACCGAACCTCATGCTACTAACCTTTAGTCACGAGTAAGTTCTTATCATTGTAAGTACATGTGTATCATAGAGAACGGCCAATGGGGTACCCCTTACCCAATGATACGGAAGCATTTCCTTATCAAAATGACAAGGCAAGCAGACAATGAGCATCTCAGCGATCTTTTTATTTGGTATTTGCATAGTTTTTTATTAAGGGTGGTTAACAGGTTGCTCATTATGGTTATGCTGCAAGTTTCCACCGTGATTAGGCATGTCTTAGGCTAGCTACCCAGGCATTTCTCTAGCACATATACAAACTCCATGAGCTTACAAGCTCCCCTTTTATTTCACACCGCCGGGATCCATAAGCAAAAGAACATGATATCAACCAAATAAAGTACAATGTTGAAAGCGTCCCCCATGGTAACATGGTTCTGCTAATTCACAACTTATAAAGTGCAAGCATATACGCAACATAGATGGGCACAATGGTTCAAGTTTATTAAGTGCAAGAAAATTAAAGTGTGCCATCAAGTTTGTGAGAGATTTAATCACTAATTTTCACATAACAAGTTTAATTCGGAAGTTAGATAAAAACATGAATATACATGGAATAGCAAATGCTAATAAGTAGGTATGGTGGACTCTTTGGAATAACTTGGTTTTATTTGGAGTGGGATGCATGAGTGGAACTCATACTTGGTATGGAGGCTAACAAAAGAGTAGGAGTGACCAACTAAGAGAGCAATAATGGCCATAATCATGCAAAGCGACAAAACATCATTATTTAAAGCATAAAGTGATATTAAAAGTCGAAACTAAATGATCATAGAGGCTATGGTGACTTGGAATAGTCTTAACATGGTGTGAGCATGCGCCAAGTCAATCCAAATAAAGCATCGAAGGAGAATACCACAATACTATGCTTTAATATGCTAAAACAACGCATGATTCTTTCAAGGCACATTAAGCAATCTCAGTTATTTATACCAAGTCATGCTACAGCAATAATCACTAAGCATAAATCAAAAACAATATCAAGCATGACATGACAAAGTCTAAGTCACAGTCAAAAACAAAATCCTTTTATACCACTTAAGCATGAACTTTTCCTACTCTTTTCCAATCCAAATCAACTTCTTTGAAAACTAATGTATGAATGAGGGGGATCCAACCAATTTATTCAAGAAAACTAAGAAAACTAAGCAAACGAAAACAAAGACGCTCCAAGAACAACACAATTGTGCATGAAACAATAAAAATGAAGTGTTTGGCAAAAACCTGAAATTTTAATTGATGAAGAAGGGTGTGCCTTGGGCATCCCCAAGCTTTGACGCTTATACTTATTGAATATTTCTTGGGGTGACACGGGTGGCATCCCCAAGCTTGAGCTTTTGTCCATCTTCCTCTTATCACATTACTTTTCCCTACACCTAAAAATTTTCCTTCATACAAAACTTCACACAATCTTCATTAGCAACATTACTACACTCAAGATAATAAGTCTTCTGGTTCAGTTTTAACACAATTAAAACTTCCATTAAAACACAAGATACTTTAGCACTTCCTTTAAAAAGTTTAAATGATCAAAGAGAACTCAAAGAGAAAGATATTAAGAGGCAAATGCAAATGATGGCAGAAATTTGTCAGAACATACTAGCAGGTAAGAACCAATTATTTCAAAGACCTTCTATTGCTCAAATTGAAAAGTGTTGAACTAAAGAAAGTTAGATAACAACCTGGGGCAGAATCACAAAAAATTACAGGTCAATCCGACATACAGAGATTTTTCACAAATGTTTACAGCAAAGCAAAAAAATCTGTTTCAGGACAGCAACTTCCCAAGTCTTACTTCTCTCTCATTAGAGGATATTATTTGCACAAAAAACACACAAAAAGGATAAGGAGCGGTTATTACAGAGGTAATAACTTCCAAGACACAACAAAAGACTCCTAACAAAATTTGGGTTATCTCCCAATCAGTGCTTTTCTTTCACGCCTTTGAGCTAGGCATAAGAAGCAATAAAAGAATTATGTATTCTCAAATGAAGAAGCATTAAGAGAAAAAAAATTTAATAGGAGAGGCAAAAGGAATATTCTCTCTTCTTAGGGAAGTGTTCTATACCTTTCTTGAGTGGAAATTGATATTTAATGGTACCTTCTTTCATATCAATAATGGCACCAATAGTTCTAAAAAAAGGTCTTCCCAAAATAACAGGACAAGAAGCATTGTATTCAACATCCAAAACATAGAAGTCAATAGGGACATAAGCATTGGTAACCATAATAAGAACATCATTAATACTCCCCATGAGTTTCTTTTTTAGCATTATCATCAAGTTGGACATTTAAATAACAATCTTCTAATGGTTGCAAGTCAAGCATTTCATAAATCCTTCTAGGCATAATAGGAACACTACTATGAAGATCACATAAAGCTTTGAGATCAAAATCATTTACTTTCATATTAATGATGGGTTCCCAACCATCTTCTAGTTTCATAGGAATAGCAGCTTTATGTTTCAACTTTTCTTCTTTAATTTTTATGAGAGCATCAGTAATGTGTTTTGTAAAGGCCATATTCATAGCACTAGCAATAGGACTTTTAGCAAGCTTTTGTAGGAACATAATTACTTCAGAGATATTGCAACCATCAAGAGCAAAATCATAATTATCATCTAAAGGAGTAGAGCTATTGTTTCCCATATTTTGAAGAATTTCACATTTTTATTAGAAAAGGTTCCATTGGTTTTAGTAGCTTCAACATTAGTGGTAGTGATGGTAGAAATACTAATATTTCTAGCAATTTCATCTTCTCTTTCCCACTTAGCATGCAATTCAGCTAATAGTCTAACATTTTCATCAATTCTAACTTGTATGGCATTAGTAGCAGTAAAGGGGTTTCAATAGTTTCACGTTTAGTAGCCATTTTATTCAAGGAAGATTGTGCTTCAGACAATGATGCTACATTTCTTTCAGCATTAGAGAGTTTTTCCTCTATAGTTTTATTGAAAGTAGTTTGTTTACTAATAAAATCTTTAAGCATTACTTCCAGTTCAGAGGGTGCACTCCTATTATTGTTGTACGAATTTCCATAAGCATTACCATTATTGGGAGGATATGGCCTATAATTATTATTACCAAAATTATTCCTGTAGGCATTGTTGCTAAAATTATTATTTCTAATAAAGTTCACATCAACTTGCTCTTCTTGAGCAACCAAAGAAGCTAAGGGAACATGATTTGCATCAATATGAGCTTTCCCATTAACAAGCATAGACATAATAACATCAATTATATCACTTAAGGAGGAGGTTTCCTCAACAGAATTTACCTTCTTACCTTCTGGAGATCTCTCAGTGTGCCATTCCGAATAGTTAACCATCATATTATCCAGAAGCTTTGTTGCAGCACCCAAAGTAATGGTCATAAAGGTACCTCTAGCAGCAGAATCTAGCAGATTTCTTGAAGAATAATTCAGTCATGCATAAAAGGTTTGTATAATCATCCAAGCAGTCAGTCGATGAGTGGGAAAATTCTTTACCACAGATTTCATTCTTTCCCAAGCTTGAGCAACATGTTCATTATCAGATTGTTAAAATTTCATTATTTCACTTCTCATAGATATAATCTTAGCAGGAGAGTATTTTCCAATGAAAGCATCTTTGCATTTAGTCCAAGAATCAATACTATTTCTAGTTAGGGATAGCACCCATTCTTTACCTTTCCCTCTCAAGGAGAAATGAAACAATTTAAGCTTAATAATATCTCCATCTATATCCTTATGTTTTTGCATCTCACAAAGTTCAACAAAGTTATTAAGGTCAGCAACATCTTCAGTACCAACACAAGAGAATTGTTGTTTCATAACAAGATTAAGCAAGGCAGGTCTAATTTCAAAGAAAGTAGCTTCAGGAACAGGTGGAGCAATAGGTGTGCACATGAAATCATTGTTCTTGGTGCTAGTGAAGTCACACAACTTAGTGCTTTCAAGAGTAGACATTTTTTGTGTGTTTTCAAATAAGAAAGCAAACTAGTAGAACTAATTTTTTGTGTTTTTGATAAAGTATCAAGCAAACAAAGCAGAAAATAAACTAAGCAAAACAGATAAAACAAAGTAAAGAGATTGGTTATGAGGGACTCCCCTTGTGAAAATGTCCTTCACTCCCGGCAACGGTGCCAGAAAAAGCTTAATTATTGGCTCAACGTATCCAGCTCGTTGGGGAACCCCAAGAGGAAGGTATGATGAGCACATAAGAAAGTTTTCCCTCAGTTATGAAACCAAGGTTATCAAACCAGTAGGAGCAAGGAAACACCTCCAAGGTGTTGTTTTCAACTTGGAATCCTGCACAACACAACCATAGAACTTTGCCCCCAACTTACAATGAGGTTGTCAATCTCACCGGTTTTGGTGAAAACAAAGGATTAAACATATTGTGTGGAAGATAGTAATTGCTTTGCAGAAAGTAAACAAAAAACAGTAAATAGTAGATTGTAGATTAATGGTAAAGAATGGATTGGGGTCCATAGTTCACTAGAGGTGATTCTCCTTAAGATAGATGACATGTTGGGTGAAAAAATTACATCGGGGCAATTGACAAACATCCAAAAAGCATACATGCATATACTAATCATCTTGAATCCTATGAGATTTGAGTGGGCATTACAACATTATACATAGACCGTAATCCAACTACATCTATGACTAATAATATACCTTTAGGTTATCATCCGAACCCCCTCTAGTATTAAGTTGCAAGGAACAGATAATTGCATTAAGCAAAGTGTGTAAAGTAAACAATACGATTGTTCTATGAACAAAGGATTGTTGTTTTCTCCCTAGTAGCAACAACACATCTAGTACCTTAGAGATTTCTATCACTTCACCAGATTCCTAGAGGCATGAACCCACTATCGAGCATAAATACTCCCTCTTGGAGTTGCTAGCATCTACTTGGCCAAGATAGCTACTAACAACAGAAAGCATGCAAGATCACAAATAACAAAGACATGATAGAATCAATAATCAATCTGAAATAGCATCTCAATATCCAACAGATCCCCGCAAACACAACATGTAGGATAACAAATAGATGATCTTGATCATGAACGGAACTCACACGATCTAAACATGGTAGCACAAAGGAGGAGAAACAACCATCTAGCTACTACATGGACCCGTAGTCGAGGGATGAACTACTCACGCATCACACCAGAGGCAAGCATGATGATCAAGAAGGCCTCTAGGATGATCTCTCCCCTCCGGCAGGGTGCCGAGAAGAGCTTGAGATCCCTCCCGATCTAGGGATGGAGGTGGCGGCAGCTACAGACTCTTTCGTGGAATTTTGATAGGGTACTTAGGGTTTTCGTCCCGGAGGCAATATATAGGCGAAGGGGCAAGGTCGGTGGAGCGCCAGGGGGCCCTCACCCCCTGGTGGCGTGGCTAATGCTGGTCGCACCACCACCAGGTGTGGCCTGCCTGGCTCCCCTCTTTGTCTACCGTCCGGACTCCGTGTTCCTTCTGGTGAAATATTGACTTGGAATTTTTTCTGGTCCAATTCTGAGAATATTTCCTTACTAGCTTTTCTGAAACCAAAAACAGCAGAAAACAGGCAACTGACACTATGGCATCTTGTTAATAGGTTAGTTATAGAAAATGTGTAAAAATACTCCAAAGTGTGGACAAAACATAAGAAAGTAGATATAAAACAAACACGGAACATCAAAAATTATAGAAACATTTGCAACGTATCAGTGGCGCGCCCCAGGCTGCACTGCCACCAGGTGTGGCCGCCCTGGTGCGCCACTTCGTATCCCCTCCAGACTCCGTGTTGCTTCGGGTAGACTTTGTCTTTTGTTCGATCTAATTCTGAGAATATTTCCTTACTAGCTTTTTTGAAACCAAAAATAGCAGAAAACAGGCAACTGGCACTGTGGCATCTTGTTAATAGATTAGTTCCAGAAAATGTATAAAAATACTCCAAAGTGTGGACAAAACATAAGAAAGTAGATATAAAACAAACATGGAACATCAAATATTATTGATACGTTTATGACGTATCAACATACCCAAGCTTAACTCCTGCTCGTCCTCGAGTAGGTAAGTGATAAAAAGAATAATTTTTGAGGTGACATGCACCATCACAATCTTGATCAAGGTATTTGTAAAACATTGATAGCTGGGACCATAGTACTTTAAAATAGACATGAAAGATATAGTTCTAACAATAAGACATAGCAACTATGTTGTAACATGAAAAGGTACAAACAAAAGATTCATGAATAACAATGCATTGAAAGACATTTATTTGTTTCACATATAGAAAACATAATAAGAATGTTATTCAGCTTGTCCTTCATGGTATAGCAAAACATAAATGCATAGGACACCTTCAAAGTTCATAAGGGTGACTAGATACAAATAATTTAAGAACAAGCAATATCAAAGTTATGAGTCAATCAACAAGTTTTGGGACAATGCACATTAACTAAGAATGACAACTGTGCTCTCTTAATTGGTGCATAAAGATAGAAGATGAAGACTCAACATTAAAGTAAAAAGAAAGGCCCTTCATAGAAGGAAGCATGGATTCATGTTTCATAAAGAGCTTCCAAGAATTATGGTACTTATTAGCTTTCATCTCTCATTTCCCCTATCAAAAGCATCTTTAGGTGATTAAGGTTAAAGTGAACAAATATGAGGATATGCTTGACAAGTTATAAGTTGAAAATCCCATGCCCCTTGCTTACGAATACCGAACGTCATGCTACTCAACTTTAGTCATGAGTAAGTTCTTGTCATTGTAAGTACATGTGTATCATAGAGAACCACCAACGGGGTGCCCCTTGCCCCATGATACAGGAGCTATCCCATATCAAAATGACATGGCAACAGACAATGAGCATCTCAGCGATATTTTTATTTACTATTTTGCATAGGTTTTTATTGAGGATGCTTCATAGATTACTCACTATGGTTATGCTGCAAGTTTCCACCATGATTAGGCATGTCTTAGGATAGCCGCCCAGGCGTTTCTCTAACACATATACAAACTCCATGAGCTTACAAGCTCCCCTTTTATTTCACATCGCCTGGATCCATCATCAAAATAACATGATATCAACTAAATAATGTGCAATGTTGAAAGCGTTCCCCATGGTAACATGGTTGTGCTAATTCACAACTTACAAAGCGCCGGCTCATTGATACGTCCAAAACGTATCTACTTTCCCGAACACTTTTGCTATTGTTTCTCCTCTAAACTTGTGTGATTTGGATGCGACTAACACGGACTGACGTTGTTTTTAGCAGAATTGCCCTGGTATCTACTTTTTGTGCAGAAATCAACTATCAGGAAAAATCCCGAAAAATATGCCGAAAATCCTATTTCACCAGAAGACTCTAGGAGCCAGAATACGAGACGGAGGGGGGCTGGGCCCAGGCCACACCACCTAGCCGCGCGGGCAATCCTAGGCCACGACAGGGGGTGGTCTGGCCGCCCCAAATACTGCCTCGGTCTCCCTCTTCGCCTATAAGAAGCCTTCTGACCTAAAAACTCAGGGGGGTTCGACGTTTTTCCTGAAGGAGTTCCTCACCGCCGCCACCACCAGATTCCACAAAATAGCACCAGAAACTCCGTTCTGGCACCCTGCTAGGACGGGAAATTGCAGGAGATCATCGGCATCATCATCACCATCTCTTCTCCATCGACCATCCATGTTTCCCCCATCTATGAGTGAGTAATCCCCCGCTGTAGGCTATGGGGATGGTAGGGATTGGATGGGATCGTTCATGTAATGGCATCGGATTGTTAGGGCATGGTGCCTAGTATCTTTTATTAGTGCTTTATGACTTTGTTGCAACTTGTTATGATTAATGCTTGTCACTAGTTCCCGAGTGCCATGATTCCTTATGATAGTATTGTTTATGGTCTTACTTACAAGTTGTATACACATGTTGGTGTCCGGAACCAATGGCCCCGAAGTGATAGAAATCGGGATAACCAGAGGGAATGGCTTTGATGTGAGGATCACATGTGTTCACGGAGTGTTAATGCTTTGCTTTGGTGCTCTATTAAAAGGAGCACCATAATTGCCAGTAGTTCCCTTGAGGCCCCGCTGCAAACGGGCTGGCAGGACAAAAGATGTTGTGCAAGTTCTCATTGCGAGCACATATGACTATATATGGAACACATGCCTAGGATTATCTAGTACTTGGATGCTTTATCATATTTATCTGAAATTGCCCTATGTTCAGATTGCCATGTGAATTGTCTTGTCCATGCAACGCTCGTCCATCCATCCCTATGCCTACCGCACTGGAATCCTACTGTTTACTGTTGTTGTTACTATTGTCTTTACTTTACTACTGCTGTTACTTTACTATTGCTACTACAAAACGGTTGCTACTGATAAACTACTGTGAGCAAGGTTGTTTCCAGGTGCAGCTGAATTGACAACTCAATTGTTAAGGCTTATAAATATTCTTTGGCTCCCCTTGTGTCGAATCAATAAATTGGGTTTCACTGCCCTCGAAAATATTGCGATACACCCCCTATACTTGTGGGTCATCAAGACTATTTTCTGGCGCCGTTGCCAGGGAGCATTGCTTTATTTATCAAGTTCACTTGGATTCTCTATTGTTCGTTGCTATCCATCCATCATGGGTAAGTCTCGTGATGGCAAGGTACCTATTTTACCATCCACTACAAGATGAGGTACGGTTCTGAACACCTCTGTTGCTCTTGATTCACCATCTGTTATGAGTAAGCTCGTTACACCACCACATACACATGCTACACACACTGCTACTACTGCTGAATCTAAAACTTCTGATATTTATGATGCTTCTTCTACTGTGCTTGATAAGAGTGGTTCATTAGGTCCTTTCCTAGATGCTACGATTGCTAGAACTATAACTGGAAACACTAAAACTCCTAATGAAGACACTATTACACCTGTTAGTTCACCTGAGTCTAGTGAGAATTATGAGATTGAAGACGGTTATGTTGAGATTACCGATGAATTTATTAAAGAATGCAAAAACACCCATGATAGGAGCGCTGCTAAGAGTCTCCTTGAGAGACGTACTATTAGACCCAAATTGTCTCCTATTGCTAAGTTTGCTGCTTCTCCCATAAACATTATAGATAAAGATTATGATTTCTCTCTCGAACTATCTTACATAGCTATTGTTGAGATAGAACCTTTTTGTGGGACTAAGAACGAAAGTGCGGTAGCACATATGACTGAGCTTTCTACCACGAGTGGCTTGTTTTCTGATGACATTAAGATGCGTACTTACTTTGTTGCTAAGATTTTCCCCTTTTCACTGAAAGGAGAAGCTAAAACTTGGTTTAGTAATTTAACTCCTAGATCTATTGATAGCCCTGATTGCTTGATTAGTACTTTCCTGCAAAAATATTTTCCTCCTAGTGCTAGACATGCTATTTTGCAAGAACTTTTCGATTTTAAATAGGGAGAAAAAGAGATATTGCCTGAATCATGGGCAAGGTTTTGTGCTTTGATTCATGCACAGGCTAGAAGTCCATTACCTAAGAATGAGCTTCTTGATATAGTTTATAATGGACTAACCGAAGAATCTAGGACATACCTAGATAGTTGTGCTGCTTGTGTTTTCAAGAATAGGACTCCCAAGGAAGCTGAGAAATTAATGGCTAAAATAAGCAAGAACTATGAAGATTGGACTCCTCCTGAACCAGCTATACCTGAAGTAATCATACCTGAACCAACTATTCTTGTGCATATTCCAACATCAAAGAAGAGGGGAGTTATTGAATTAAATGATGAAGTGATGAAGGAAGCTAAGAAATGTCTTAAGGAGAAGGGAATTAAAGCTGCAGATGTCAAGAATTTACCTCCTATAGAAGAATTATGTAAGCCTATCCCCTACTCATCCACTATTGAGGTACACTCTCTCCAACACTTTGATGAAGGTGATATCCCTTACTCTAAATCTCCTGATCAATGCTTAGAAGAATTCGATATCTTTATTATTAAGCAAGATAATGTTAATAAAAGGGTGCAAAATCATCCAATGGAAAACACTAGAGCTATTGATGAGTTGAAAGATATTGTGGATTGAACGTCTAATGATGTTAAAATGATTGTTAAACACTTTCAAATGGTTAAAACTCAAAAAAGATCAACTCATTAAGGTGCAAAAAGACTTGCTAGTTAATGCTACTAAAGAAAAAAACATGCTTATGAAATTAGAACTAGAAGTGGTGCTTCTACCCAAGATCCTCTATATCCTGAGGGGCATCCCAAAAGAATTGAGCAGGATTCTCAACAAACTAAAAATAGTGCTTCTACTCGTAAGAAAATGAAACATAAAATTATTGTAAAACCCTCTAAACCTGCTATAGATCCTAATAGTATATCTATTTCTGATGCTAAAACTGAAAGTGGTAATGAAGAAAATGAAGTTCCTAATGAAGAAAAAGTCCAAGAAGAACCTGAAAAGCACACTAAGTATACTAAATACACTAAAGAAGATTTTAGTGCTAAGAAACATGGTAGTGAAAGAGAGCCTTGGGTCCAAAAAGCTATGCCTTTCCCTGATAAGAAACACAAGTCAAAGGAAGATGAACACTATAATAAGTTTTGTGACTAGATGAAACCGTTATTCCTGCAAATTCCTTTGACTGGTGCTATTAAATTGCCTCCTTACTCAAAGTATATGAAGGATATTGTCTCGAATAAAAGGAAGATCCCTAATGAAAAAATTTCTACTTTGCTTGCTAATTATTCCTTTAATGGTAAGGTTCCTAAGAAACTTGGAGACCCAGGGATTCCAACTATACCTTGATCTATCAAGAATAGTTATGTTAGAACTGCTTTGTGTGATTTGGGAGCTCGAGTTAGTGTTATGCCTTTCTCTCTCTATAAGAGGCTTCAACTAGAAAAATTAATACTAACTGATATATCTTTGCAAATGGCTGATAAATGTACCACTATTCCTTTTGGTATATGTGAGGATGTACCTGTTCAAGTGGCTCATAATTGCTTGATATTAACTGATTTTGTTGTGCTTGAAATGCCTGAAGATGATAATATGTCTATTATTCTTGGGAGACCGTTTCTTAATACTGCAAGAGCTGTTATGAATTGTAATCAAGGAAAGGTGACCTTTGATGTTAATGACAAGGAACATACTGTCTATTTCCCTATGAAGATTGAAAGGACTTATGGTTTGGATTTAATTGAACATGTGAGGGCATTCAAGTTGGAGAGATATATTGTCCCATACCAAGAGAAAAATTTGAAACTATTATGATTGGGACCATTGCTATCAAGGTTGAGGTAACATAATCATTAGTGGAATACAAAGTTTTGTCTCATATGAAATTGTTTTTGTAACAAGACCTGATCAACCTTGTTAACAAAAGGATTTCATTGAACAAAACAATGTTTTCACGATGATTATCTCCGTTCACTTTTATTCTATCCATTTTAGTTTTGCTTTTGTTTAGTTTTCTTTGTTGTTAGTTGCTTGCATGTTAGAGTGTTTTAGAACTTCTGTATTTCTAGCTTTGTTTTGTCCTTGCATCATTCCAAAAAAAAATCTCTCTGTCAGAAAATCATTCTTCTATACCTGAAAAATGCCCAAAATAAAGTGTCTCGAAAAATTCCAGAAAATTCATATTAATTTTTTACGTTAAAAAATGGGAAGAGGAGTGTCTATAAGGTACCAGGGGGACCCACCAGGAAGGCTCACCACCTGGTGGTGCAGCCTGCCCTGGGTGGCGCCATGCCATGGTTTGGGCCACCCCTGGCCCTCCACTAACTCTCTCACCTGCCAATTTCTTCTCTCTCCCGAGCAAACTCCAGTTCATTACTTAAAATCGCGTTCTTGCTGTGCTTGCTCTCGATTTTTTCGATCTCCTTGCTCGGCCCATCTTTGTTTCTGAAATTTGGAGCATTTGTTCCCTAGTATGTGACTCCTCCCCTTGTCCAAGTAGATTTGTGTTTAGTGGATTGTATCTTGAGTATTTTGCTACTGTAGGTGACAGATTATGAGAGTTTGTAAGCTTGTTTGATGCTTAGAGATATAGTTTTGATGCATGTTTAGGCCTCTTACAAGTCCCTATGAGTGGTACCCTTCATTATATTCACTTTGCAATCACTTGTCTAATAGGTGTTTAAATTTCAGAATACCAAGCATGAACAACCATACCTTTGGAGAGATATTTGAGAGGGATGCACCTAGAAGGTCGAGGCCCTCAAGATCAGCCTCTCAGTTTAGGCCATCATACAACGAAGATCTCATTGCAACTCGTATTGGTAATGGAAGGGATGATGGGGATGCTCACACATCTACTTTTCCTTGTTTTACTTTCTTACAAGGTGCAGGGATTCTTGATGATTTCTTCCTACTGATTGAGAGGGTTGGTTTGACCTCATATATGCAAGATGAGAGTGAGCAATATGCTATGCTCACCAAAACTTTTGTTGAGAGCTTCGCGTTTACTAACACGCCCTATCAGTCAACTGTCTCTTTCAAAATTTATGGTTTGCCCTTTACCATGCCATTGGAAAGATTTTGCAGTGTTCTAGGTGTAAGCATGACAGGGACCATGAAGAAAATTCAAGGGCGACCCGCTGATTTGCTGGAACTTTACCGAGGGGTGACCAATGATGATGACCGCGTGGCACAGCGCGGAAAGATAAGAAATATCCAACTCCCTGCTCTTAGATACTTTGCATATTATCTTCCTACTAGCATCCTTGGTAAGGAGAACACAAGTAATATCTCCAACTATCATTTAGCTTTCATTGCTGCTACGCTCAACAATGATACTCGGTACAACCTTGGCTCGCTTATTGCTCGTCGCCTAGCTGCTAGGGGGCCTATCTATGGAGGCATCATTGCCTCACGTATGGTCAATGCATTAGGGCTTTCAGTGGACCCCAATTATACTATATTGGCACTACAAAGGCTTGACCTTGTTGCTATGAAAAGTCATCATTTTGTCACTTCTGATTATGATTTGGACGGTCTAGTATATAGGATGTTGTTTACTGACGGGGATGAGAGGGAGATCCCTTTGCCATAGTCTTCTTTGTTTAGTGTTCACAGTGGACCGTTGTCGTTCTCTAAGAAGGAGGTGGACGAGTAGCTCAGCTTGCTGGGTTTCCACGAGCAGCATCAGGAGGATGTACCCTCCTATGATTACTCCGCACACTACGGAGGGACGTACTCGAGCTCGCACCAGGACGAGGGTGCCTCCTCGTCGTACCATGGTGACACTTCATCCTGGCTAGCTTGGGATTGATACCCACTTAGGCCAAAATCCTAAGCTTGGGGGGAGGTACGCCGGCATCGCACTCATCTCCTTATCATGTTGCGTCGGTACTTAATATATTCATGTTTCGTTCTCTTTTTAGCTTTCGTTCTTTCTTTGCTTTTGCTTTCTAAAACACAAAAACACCAAAAATATTTCTGTTGTTTCTATTTCGTTTGCTCCTTCTTCCTTTTGCCTTGGTTTGCTCTTTCCTTTTTGCTTTGTTTTGATTAATTCGAAAACCCAAAAAGATTTTGCTTTGCTTGTTTTTCCTTTTTGGTTCTTGCTTTAAATGTCGAAAATACCAAAAATATTTGTTGTTCTTCTTTGGCTCTGTGAGTTTGTTGCAGGGTTCAGGAGTCCTAAGTGGAGTTTGGTTTTCATATTATTATTCAAGCCACACAAGTGAAGAGCAATAATGAGGATTAATGACAACTTGAGGTGTGGTAAAAGGCTGGTAACGAACTCTATTTGTTTTCATTTTTGTACATATACTCATCATTGTGGACGTGCTTAGTCTGTTCGTGTAGGGTGTATGTTATCTTTGGATGCTTACTAGTTCTTGCTTTCATATGATTAGTCCCAGCTTGCTAATAGTTTGTAGCAGGTCATATGAATGTTTGCTTGCATTACTCTATTCATAACTTGGTATGACACCGTGGTATCCTCCTCTGAATGTTTCATTTGAATTGACTTGGCACATGGTCACGCATGGATATGACTGAAATAATTAGTTAAGCCTCGATGAATTATTTTTCCTTGAGGGTCTTGAATCACTTTCATGCCATGGTTAGTCCTGTTTTGTTGCAAGCATGATTATGACAGGTATTGCTCTCTCGTTTGTCGCTCCCTTACTATTGCTAGCCTTCACTTTCACTGAGTATTTTACTCGTGTTTCCAACGACCTAAAACCAAATATTTCCAAAGTGTCCACCATACCTACCTATTAGCATCATTTGCTATTTCCGTGCATATTCAATATGCCTTGTTTTCTTCCGAATAAAATGTTTGCTTGTTATGAGAAAGTTTGTTAGTAAAGCTCTCACGAACTTGATGGCACACTTTATTTTCTTGCACTTATTAAACCTGAACCATTGCGTCCTTCTTTGTTGCGTATATGCTTCCGCTTTATAAGTTGAAGTTAGCAGAACCATGTATCATGGGGAACGCTTTCAACATTGCATTGGTACTCAGTAACTCATTGATATCCCGACGGTGTCAAATAAAAGTGGAACTTGTAAGATCATGTAGTTTGTATGTATGTTAGAGAAACGCCTGGGCCGCTAGCCTAAGCCATGCCTAATCATGGTGGAAACTTGCAGCATAACCATAATGAGCATTCTATGAAGCATCCTCAATAAAAATCTATGCACATAGTAAATAAAAAGATCACTCAGATGCTCATTGTCTGCTTGCCTTGTATTTTGATTATGGGATAGATCCTATATCATGTGCAAGGGGTACCCCATTGGCGGTTCTCTATGATCCGTATATACTTACAATGATAAGAGCTTACTCGTGACTGAAGTTGAGTAGCATGAGGATCGGTCTTCGTAAGTAAGGGGCATGAGACTTCGATTTATAACTTGTCAAGCATATCCTCTTAGTTGTGTCACTTAACCTTAACCATTTAAAGATGTTTATGATAGGGGAAATGAGAGCTCAAAGCTAACGAGTACCATACTTTCAGCGTTTGGAAGCCTTTCAAACTATTCAAAACCTTTTGCGTTTCCTTGTTTCATCTCCACATATTCTATGAGCACCTTCTTGAGAGCATAGTTGTCATTCTTAGTGTGATGTGCTTTCCTCAAAACTTGATTATTTGTGTTATGACTTTGATGCTTGTATCTGATGGCTCAGTGTCGGCGCCAGGAAAATGATGGTGCGATGTTGATGTAGAGCTTGTTGGGAACCCCAAGAGGACGGTATGATGAGCACAGCAGCAAGTTTCTCTCAGTTATGAAACCAAGGTTTAATCAAACCAGTAGGAGCAAGGAAACACCCCAAAGGTGTTGCTAGCTGAGCCTTGGCAGGGCGCACTACCGGTGCTAGTAGCAACATGGAGACCTCCACAACACAAGCATATAACTTTGTCCCCAACTTGTGATGAGGTTGTCAATCTCACCGTGTTTTGCGGAAAACAAAGAATTAAACGTATCGAATGGAAAGCAGTAATAGTTTGCAGAAAGTAAACACAAAGCAGTAACAGTTTGTAGATTGTATGTAAAGAAAAGGACCGGGATCCGTAGTTCACTATAGGTGGCTCTCCTTAGATAGATAACATGCTGGGTGAAAAAATTACAGCAGGGCAATTGACAAACATCGAGAAAGCAATACATGCATATACTAATCATCTTGACTCCGTTGAGACTTGATTGGGATTACAACATTATACATAGACCACCATCCAACTGCATCTATGACTAATAATCCACCTTCAGGTAATCATCCGAACCGCCTCCAGTATTAAGTTGCAAGCAACAGATTATTGCTTTATGAACTACGTGTAAAGTAAACAATACGATTGTTCTATGAACAAAGGATTGTTGTTTTCTCCCTAGTAGCAACAACACATCTAGTTCCTTAGAGATTTCTGTCACTTCCCCAGATTACCAGAGGCATGAACCAACTATCGAGCATAAATACTAACTCTTGAAGTTGCTAGCATCTACTTGGCCCAGATAGCTACTAACAATGGAAAGCATGCAAGATTACAAATAACAAAGACATGATAGAATCAATAATCAATCTGAAATAGCATCTCAATATCCATCAGATCCCCGCAAACACAACATGCAGAATTACAAATAGATGATCTTGATCATGAACGGAGCTCACAAGATCTAGACATGAAAGCAGAAAGGAGGAGAACCAGCCATCTAGCTACTACATGGATCCGTAGTGCAAGGATGAACTACTCACGCATCACACCAAAGGCTTGCATGGTGATGAAGAAGGCCTCCATGGTGAATTCCCCTCTCCGGCAGGGTGCTGGGAAGAGCTTCAGATCCCTCCCGATCTAGGGATGGAGATGACTGTGGCTACAGACTCTTTTGTGGATTTTTTGATTGGGTACTTAGGGTTTTCATCCCGAGGGTATCTTATAGGCGGAAGGGGAAGCCGAGGGGGTTCCTGGGCTGGCCACACCACCCCCAGGCGCAGGCCAAGCCTAGCCACGCAGTCAGGTGGTGTGGCCGCCCTCTAGCCCTTCTCCGTCTCGTATTCTGGCATCTAATGACTGCCGGAAAAATAGGCACCTTGGCTTTTGTCCCGTCCAATTCCGAGAATATTCATTTTCTGACTTTCCTAGAACCAAAAACAGCAGAAAAGAGGCAGCTGGCACTATGGCTCTTGTTAATAGGTTAGTCCAAGAAATCATATGAAAAGTACTCCAAAGTGTGTAAAAAACACCACAAAGTGGATAAGACCAAGCATGGAACATCAAAAATTATAGATACATTTGCAATGTATCAACATCCCCAATCTTAACTCCTGCTCGTCCTCGAGTAGGTAAGTGATAAAAAGAAAGAATAATTTTTTAGGTGACATGCACCATCAAAGACTTGATCAAAGTATTTGTAAAACATTCAAAGTTGGGATCATAGTACTTCAATCATAACATGAAAGAAAAAGTTCTAGCAATAAGACAAAGAAACTATGTTGCAACATGAAAAGGCACAAACAAAAGATTCATGAATAACAATGCTTTGCAAGACGTTTGTTTGTTTCATGTAAAGAAAACATAGCATACTAGCATTCAGCTTGTCCCTCATAGAGTAGCAAATATAAATACATAGGACACCTTCAAAGTTCATCAGAGTGACTAGATACAAATAGTTTAAAACAAGCAATATCAAGTTATGCATCAATCAACTAGTCTTGGGAAAATGAACACAGAACTAAGAATGTCCACTATACTCTCAAAGTAGGTGCATAAAGGTAGAAGGTGGAGACTCAATATAACGGTGGAAGAAAGTGATGAGGACATCCCTACAGTTATACCTACCCCAATTGCTAATGAAGATGTTCCAATTGCAAAGAAGGATCAATCCAATGAGATAAGGATTGGACCAAGCACAAGAGCTCGTGCTAAGCTACTAGAACAACATGTGAACTTGTTTCTTAATGAACCTGGTGTTTTAATTAATGAGAATTTTATACTACCTAAGTCTTTGAATTATTTCATGATCGGGTACTTAGGAGAAGAAGGCATAGCACAGAGCGAGGAGCTGAAGGAAGATGGCGTGTTGATCAATGAGGAATGCGCGAGGGAGGAGAGAGAGGAAGCGCAAGGAGCACCCCACAAGAAGATCAACACATGGTCGAGGGATCTCTGCCGCGGCAGAGAAACCACGTAGTTTTCTGCCGCGGGAGCCTGCCGCGACAGAGAAACCGAGTCCAACTCTGCCACGGCAGAGTAGGCATGCGCGCCTTGAGCCGTCCCACCTTGGGTCGGTTGTCTCTTAGTCTAGGTTGAGTCAAACAGCTATGCTGAGTCGTAGCCGCTGGCCCTTAGTCCTTAAATAGACGGGGCGCCGTAGCATTAGTCTTTAGACCACATTAAAATATTTTGGAGTTGTTTCTTTCATAGAACCTCTGAATTACCCTGTGTTCGAATCTACCAGCTATAATTGAGTGTGATCTGTTGTTCCATTTGGAATTAGTAGATTGCATACTACCGTTCGTGGTCATGGCTGCGTGCGCAAGAGTGTGGTGTTGTGAATATCCTACAAGGTTCGAGATCTATTGCACTGGCATCAGGGATCGAGCGGGAGAGATCATAGCTACGCACTAGTTATCTATCATCCACCATATCAGCGACAAGAGCTTGCTGATAAGATCAGGCCACCCCATATCATCTTGGTATTAGATTTCCTCGTTGCCTCGGTAAGCATCCACAAATCCACCCCATATCAGTGTTTTTAGTCCTATACAGAAAAAGCCCCACAAAAAGAGTTGTCATAGACTAGATTGCATCATAGACAAGTAATAGTTGATGGTCGTGTTCATCCTTTAGTTTAGATCTGAATCTTTTCTTCGTAGATTTGTTTTCTAGTCGTTTTTAGTCGATTTCCACAATTGTTTCTGCCACCATCAAGTCAGATCCGATCTACTCTAAGAGTCCTAGTCATCTACTCTTGGCCGAGTCGGAATTTAAAAAAAACATTCCTACCAACTCTGTCGCGGCATAGAAATGGCCCGTTTCTCTGCTGTGAGTCCGTGTCTGCCACGGATCCGATTTCCTGTCGCGGCACGATTTCATGCTGTTTTTCTGTCACGACACAAGTTCTGCCGCGAGGTACAGATTCTCTGCCATGGCACAGTTTTGCCCTGTTTTTCTGCCGCGGCAGCCATATACAAAAATTGTGAAATTTTGCAATTTTCCAAACCTTAGCAATAGCCATTCTAATTCATAAAGTGTAGGAACTTTCCCATTGAGACTAGTTTCCGCTCCTACAGGCTGCTCTTAGGATTTTGGTGCTGTACTTTGTATTTGGCCGTGTGTGATCTATAAAATCAAAAAAAAGCAATATAGCAACAGAAAAAGCAAAAAGAGAGCTATACAAAAGAAAAAGAAAAATTGTGGAAAAAGAGATTTTGAGCAAGAGGCCTAGTGATATCTTTGTGCACTGGTAGATTGAGCAATCTTGTGCCTGTTTACTTTGAGCTTTGCTAGTGTCTCTCGAGCATAGTGCAACACCCTTCATAGTTGCATTGCGACGTTTTTCTCCAAGTGTGTGTTTCTTGGGTTTTGTACGATCAGCACTAGGACTTGTTTGCGGTGTAGTTAGGATACCATACCTACAGCTCCACCATAAATAACCTGTGTGCCCTGCGATCGTTCTCTATACCTTTGATATTCACTTCATCACATCAAGTGCATCAGTTTTTGATTTTGTTTGGTAGAGCATCTCTATTCACTTTGGAACGGTAAGATCTCCTTACTTATTAGTTGTGAGTAAGCTGTGAGAGTTCCACCATACAAATTTTGATTTTTTGCACTAACCTACTAATCATGTCTTCTAGTGATGATGATGTTGTGATGCAGAAAAAGAAGGATGAGGAGCTTGTTAATTGGCGTGAATATGCATCTTTGAAGTCCCACTTGACATGTGTGTTTACTAACTCGATATATGCCATTGACAAGAATCTCCAGGATATGAATATGAGATTGGATCAGCATGTTCGAACGGTTGATACTATTCAAACGCAAGTGGCTACGCTCAATGTTAATGTCACCACTTTGCAGCGTTCCATTGAGGATTTGACAACCGCGATACATAGAAGGGAAGATCCTCAACATGATGATACCTTTGATGATTTTGACGAGGGTAGCGCTGTGGAGGCTGCTCCACATGTTGGCAGGGGACGTGCTATTCCTCCTGTCCATGCACCTGCTCATGGTCGTGGGTTTGTTCCCCTTGGGCATGGTCAACGTGTGCCCAACAAAGATGATGATGGTTTGGGCAAGCCAAAATTTTCAATTCCTAAGTTTGATGGTTCTATTGATCCTGAAGACTACCTCACATGGGAGTTGAAGATTGAGAAACTCTGGCGCTTATTTGAAAATCCAGAAGATAAGAAGGTCAAGCTTGCAGCATCTGAATTTATGGTTATGCTTTGCGTTGGTGGGATGCTCTTGTGCAACATAGGAGGGAGGACAATGAACTTCCTGTGATGGATTGGCACAAGATGAAGCAAATCATGAAAGCTCGTTTCGTACCAACCAACTACTTGCGATCAGTTTTTGATAAATTAACGCAATTGATGCAAGGCACAATGACAGTAGATGAGTACTACATGGAGATGGAGCTTCTTATGCAGCGTGCTAGAGTTCGTGAGTCCATTGAGATGACCATGTAGCGATTCCTAAACAATCTGAAGTTGCAAATCAAGAGCATAGTGCGTCATCACAAGTATGAGACCATGAATGAGCTATTGCACCATGCTAGAGAGGCCAAATCCCAGTTAGCAGAAGAGGCGCAGTCACGCACTCGTTTTCCATCCTCCAGCAGATTTTCGGCCAGATCTACTCCTACTATAGCCGCGCCACCAGCTGCTGTCCTGTTTACACCATCGACCAAACCAGCAAATACACCTTCGGTTGGTTCTAATGCTCTGAAACCCGCTGCTCCTGCTGCTAGCTCGGGTTCCAATATGTCTACGGCACGTACTCGTGATGTGGTGTGCCATACTTGTGGAGGTAGAGGTCACTACAAGAAGGATTGTCCAAACAACAAGGTTATGTTTGTCAACGAGGATAATTAGAGAGTGGAGATGAAGCTTCCGACGATGATATTGATGATGGCAAGGTTGGTGCTGATGCATATGCTGAGCGTGCACCAACTATTGTCGTGTCTTCACGTGTACTTAGTGTACAACAGGTTGAGGAATCCCAACGTTGCAACTTGTTCTAAACAAAAGCTCTAGTTGGACCAAATAAAGCTTGCAAGGTCATTATTGATGGAGGTAGCTGCAGAAATCTTGCAAGTAAGGAACTATGTGCCAAACTGAATTTGACATACTTACCTCATCCCAAGCCATACTACATACAATGGTTGAGCAACAATGTTGAGATGAAGGTAAATCATATGGTACGTGTGAATTTTCAAATAGGGCCATACAAAGATTCTATTGATTTTGTTGTGGTTACTATGACTGTTTGTCACCTACTATTGGGTCGACCTTGGCTCTATGATCGCCATGTGCAACACAATGGCCGAGCCACCACATATCACTTGGAATTCGAAGGAAAGAAGATTTCTATGCAGCCAATGACACCACAAGAAATTGTGAATGATTCTCGCTAGAAGATAGAGGTGTACTTGAAGGAAGATACTCCCACTCGGCGAGATTGTGTGACAGTTGTTCCCGATGTGATGGAACCCAAATTGAGTGATATAACGAAAAGTGAGAGAGTGCCTGGTTTATTGATATTAGCCACTAAGGAAGATATGAGAGAATTTCGTGAGGATCCTACAGCCATGCCACTTGTGCTCATGTATAAGGGCGAGGTATTGGTTTCTAACGACATGACCCCTATTTCTCTTGGTGTCTCCTCTATTTTGCAGGACTTTGGGGATGTGTTTCCAGAAGATGTACCTGCAGGCTTACCTCCATTGCGAGGTATAGAACATCAACTGGATTTGATTCCTGGAACCACACTTCCCAACCATGCACCCTATAGGACTAATCCCGAAGAAACTAAGGAAATTCAGAAGCAAGTACAAGCGTTGCTGGATAAAGGGAACATTCGTGTTTCTCTTAGCCCTTGTGCTATTCCTGTTATTTTAGATCCTAAGAAAGATGGTACATGGCGCATGTGTGTTGACTGTAATGCGATTAATAACATCACTATTCGATATCTTCATCCTATTCCACGGTTAGAGGATATGCTAGATGAATTGAGTGGTGTTGCTGTTTTCTCTAAAATTGACTTGCGTAGTGGTTATCATCAAATTAGGATGAAAGAAGGGGATGAATGGAAAACTGCTTTCAAAACTAAATTTGGCTTGTATGAGTGGTTAGTCATGCCATTTGGTCTTACTAATGCACCTAGTACTTTCATGCGTTTGATGAATCATGTTTTGAGAGAGTTTATAGGTTGTTTTGTGGTTGTTTACTTTGATGATGTACTCATATACACCCACACCGAATCTGAACATTGCACTCATATTAGACAAGTTTTGCAACTGTTACATGATAGTAAACTGTATGCTAATCTTGAGAAGTGTACATTTGAAAAAGATAAGGTCATATTCTTAGGATTTGTTGTTTCAAAGCATGGAGTAGAGGTAGATCAATCTAAAATTGAATCAATTCAGAATTGGCCAACTCCAATGAATGTAAGTCAAGTGCGTAGTTTCCACGGTCTCGCTGGTTTCTATAGGCGCTTTGTGAATGATTTTAGCACCATTGTTGCACCATTAAATGATTTAACAAAGAAAGGTGTGCCTTTTGTTTGGGGCGCGGCCCAAGACATTGCATTTGATACATTGAAACATTTGCTTACTTCTGCACCATTGCTTGCATTACCTGATTTTTCGAAGCAATTTGAAGTTGAATGTGATGCTAGTGGTATAGGCATAGGTGGCGTTTTGATGCAAGAGGGTCGGCCTATAGCTTATTTTTCTGAGAAATTGACTGGTGCTCGTTTGAATTATTCAATCTATGATAAAGAATTGTATGCACTTGTGAGAGTACTTGAAGTTTGGCAACATTATTTGTGGCCAAAGGAATTCATCATACATTCTGATCATGAAGCTTTGAAATACTTGAAAGCTCAAACAAACTTGCATAGAAGATTAGCTAAATGGGTTGAGTTCATTGAGTCTTTTCCTTACATCATTAATTATAAGAAGGGAAAAGAGAATGTTGTTGTTGATGCTCTATCTAGGAAGAACATGCTATTAACCAATCTTGATGTTAAAATTCCTGGATTAGAAGCTATTTGTGCAATTTATGCAATTGACCATGATTTTGCTGAACCATATCGTTTATGTTCTCTTAGAAACGCATGGCATAAGTATCATATACATGATGAATATTTGTTTCGAGCAAACAAACTATGTATTCCAGAATCGTTGTTGCGCTTGTTCTTAGTGCAGGAATCACATGCTGGTGGTTTGATGGGTCACTTTGGGCATGAGAAGATGTTGATCATGCTTGCTGATCACTTTTATTGTCCCAAGATGAGGCGTGATGTGTATAGATTTGTGAGCCGATGTATTACATGCCACAAGTTGAAATCTAAGCTGAAGCACCACGGTTTGTATACACCTCTCTCTGCACCGACTACTCCATTGGAAGACATTAGTATGGATTTTGTGATAGGTCTACCTAAAACTCAGAGATGTCATGATTCAATATTTGTGGTAGTGGATAGGTTCTCTAAAATGGCTCATTTTATTGCCTGCCACAAAAGCGACGATGCGTTGCATGTTCCTAACCTATTTTTCAGGGACATCGTGAGATTACATGGAGTACCTAAGACGATTGTTTCTGACCGTGATGTGAAGTTCATCAGCTACTTTTGGAAGACCTTATGGGGGAAGCTAGGAACGAAGCTGCTGTTTAGTACTACATGTCATCCCCAAACAGATGGTCAAATGGAGGTGGTAAATAGAACATTGTCACAGCTGCTAAGGACCATGATTAAAAAGAATATGCGGGAGTGGGAAGAGTGTTTGCCACATGTTGAGTTCGCTTACAACAGGGATGTGCATTCAACTACTCAGCTTTGTCCTTTTGAGGTGGTATATGGCTTCAAGCCATTGACGCTACTTGATATGTTGCCTCTGCCATTACATGAGAGAGTTGATATGGAGGCATCAAAACGTGCTGATTATGTGAAGAAAATACATGAGAAGACTCGAGAGGCTATTGAGAAGAAAGGCAAGAACATTGCTCCTGCAAGGAATCAAGCAAGAAAAGAAGTGTTGTTCGAACCTGGAGATATGGTTTGGGTGCATCTACGCAAGGACAGATTTCCACTACTTCGCAAGTCCAAGTTGAAGCCACGTAGTGCTTGTCCTTACAAAGTGCTCGCCAAAATTAATGATAATGCCTACTCAGTTGATATACCTACTGAGGAGTTTGGTGGTGCTAGCAACAGCTTCAACGTTGCTGATTTATCACCATATGCTCGAGAAGACCTTGGAGCGTCGAGGTCGACGCCTTTTGAAGGGGGGAGATGATGTGGACATCCCTACAGTTACACCTACCCCAATTGCTAATGAAGATGTTCCAATTGCAAAGAAGGATCAATCCAATGAGATAAGGATTGGACCAAGCACAAGATCTCGTGCTAAGCTACTAGAACAATAGGTGAACATGTTTCTTAATGAACCTGGTGTTTTAATTAATGAGAATTTTATACTACCTAAGTCTTTGAATTATTGCATGATCAAGTACTTAGGAGAAGAAGGTATAACACGGAGCGAGGAGCTGAAGGAACATGGCGTGTTGATCAATGAGGAATGCACGAGGGAGGAGAGGGAGGAAGCGCAAGGAGAACCCCATGAGAAGATCATCACATGGTTGAGGGATCTCTGCCGCGGCAGAGAAACCACGCAGTTTTCTGCCGCGACAAAGAAACCGAGTCCAACTCTGCCAAGGCAGAGTAGGCTTGCGCGCCTTGAGCCGTCCCACCTTGGGTTGATTGTATCTTAGTCTAGGTTGAGTCAAACTGTTATTCCTAGTCGTAGCCGCCGACCCTTAGTCCTTAAATAGATGGGGCGCCATAGATTTAGTCTTTAGACCACGTTAAAATATTTTGGAGTTGTTTCTTTCATAGAACCTCTGGAATTAACCTGTGTTCGAATCTACCAACTATAATTGAGTGTGATCTGTTGTTCCATTGGGAATTAGTAGATTGCATACTACCGTTCGTGGTCACGGCTGCGTGTGCAAGAGTGTGGTGTTGTGAATATCCTACAAGGTTCGAGATCTGATGCTCTGGCATCAGGGATCGAGCGGGAGAGATCATAGCTATGCACTAGTTATCTATCATCCACCATATCATCGACAAGAGCTTGCTGAGAAGATCGGGCCACCCCATATCAGAAAGGCCTTCATAGAAGGAAGTAGGGATTCAAGTCTCATAAAGAACTTCCAAAATTATGGTAATTATAGCTTTCAGCTCTCATTGCCCCTATCATAAGCATCTTGAAGGTGATTAACGTTAAAGTGACACAACTAAGAGGATATGCTTGACAAGTTATAAACTGAAATCTCATGCCCCTTACTTACGAAGACCGATCCTCATGCTACTCAACTCTAGTCACAAGTAAGCTCTTGTCATTGTAAGTACATGTGTATCATAAAGAACCGCCAACGGGGTACCCCTTGCACATGATACAAGAGCTATCCCATAATCAAAATGACAAGGCAAGCAGACAATGAGCATCTCAGCGATCTTTTTATTTGCTATTTGCATAGGTTTTTAGTGAGGATGCTTCATAGAGTGCTCATTATAGTTATGCTGCAAGTTTCCACCATGATTAGGCATGGCTTAGGCTAGCGGCCCAGGCGTTTCTCTAACACACATACAAACTCCATGATCTTAAGTTCCACTTTAGTTTCACACCGCCGGGATCCGTAAGGAAAAGAACATGATATCAACGGGGTACAAAGTACAAGTGCAATGTTGAAAGCATTCCCCATGATACATGGTTCTGCTAATTTCAACTTATAAAGCGCAAGGATATACGCAACAAAGAAGGACCCAATGGTTCAAGTTTATTAGATGCAAAAAAGTAAAGTGTGCCATCAAGTTCGTGAGAGCTTTAATCACTAGTTTTCTCATAACAAGTTTAATTTGGAAGATAAACAAAAGCAGGAATATACTTGGAATATCATAAGCTAGTAGGTAGGTATGGTGGAATCTTTGGAATAACTTGGTTTAGGGAGTTGGATGCATCAGTGGAACTCATGCTTGGTTGTGGAGGCTAGCAAAAGACTGGGAGCAACAAACAAAGAGAGCAATAATGGCCATATCATGCACAGCGACAAAACATCATTGATCAAAGCATAAAGTGATACTACAAGTTGAAAACTAAAGGATCATAAAGGCTATGTTGACTTGAGATAGTCATAACATGGTGTGAGCATGCACCAAGTCAACCCAAATAAAGCATCAAAGGAGAATACCACTATACTATGCTTTAATATGCTAAAACAACGCATGATTCATCCAACGCACATTAAGCAATCTCAATTGTTTATAACAATTCATGCTACAACAAAGAATACTAAGCATTAAGCCAAAAAAATATCAAGCATGGCATGACAAAGCATAGGCCACAGTCAAAAACGAGCTCTTTTTACCACATAAGTATGAACTTTCCTACTCTTTTCCAAACCAAACCAAACTATTTGCAAACCAATGTATAAAAGACTGGGTCCAACCAATTTATTCAGAAAACTAAGAAAAGCAAAGCAAACAAAAAACCAAAACAAAAACGAAAAAAAAGACGCTCCAAGAACAACACAACTGTGCATGAAACAATAAAAATGAAGCGTTTGGAAGAAACCTGGGATTTTTATTGATGAAGAGGGGGATGAATTGGGCATCCCCAACCTTTCATGCTTGTACTTCTTGGAAATTTCTTGGGGTTACACGTGTGGCATCCCCAAGCTTGAGATTTAGTACATCCTTCATCTCATTACTCATTCCTTCCATACACCTGAAATTTTTCCTTCATACAAAACTTCAGACAATTTTTATTAGCAACATTAGTGCATTCAAGATAAATAACACTTAAGGTTCAGTTATAACACCAAATAAACTTCCATTAGAACACTAGCTACTGTAGCACTCCCCTAAAAAATCTCAATTCCCCAAAAGAACTCAAAAAGGAACCAACAAGAAGCAAATGAAGAAAATGGTAGAAATCTGTCAAAACAGACCAGCAGGTAAAGACGAATTTATTCGAAGACCTTCTGTTGCTCAAATCAAAAAGTGTTGAAGTAACTAAAGTTAGATAACAACCTGGGGCAGAAGCACAAAAATTCACGCCTCAAAAATCCGTTCAGAGATTTTGTACGAGTTTTTACGGTGAAGCATAGAAATCTGTTTTGGGACAGCAACTTTCCCAATCATTACTTCTCTCTCATTAGAGGTTACTCTTGGCACAAAAAGCAAATAAAAAGGATAAGGAGCGGTTATTACTGAAGTAATAACTTCCAAGACTCATCTAAAACTTTTGAGTTATCTCCCAATAAGTACTTTTCTTTAACGCCTTTAATTTAGGCGTAAGAAGCAAAAAAAAGAGTCAAGTGTTCTCAACTAAAGAAGCATTAAGACAAAATTTCTTGCCCTTAGCTCTCTTACATTTATTCTTAACCTTGGGGAAAATAAGATTGTTTGGTGGATAAAAAAGGTGCATGGTCCCCTTTATCACATCTATTATTGCTCCAAGGATCTCTAATAGGGACCTTCCAAGTGTAATTTGTCCTTTTCCTGCACATTCAATAACAAGATAATTAGTAGAAATCATTTTCCCAAAGATCTTTGTAAACACTCCTTCAGCTATACCAATAGGTAATATGGTAGCATTATTAGCAAGAGATATCTTTTTTCCTCCTTCAGTAAGCCCCCAAGTATTCAAAGATTCATAAATATCTTTGGGCACAAGACAAAATTCAGAGATAATATCACAGCGAGCTTGAAAAGTTTTAGTGTTTATCTCAATCTTTACTGTAGGGAGCCACTTTGATGGTTCAGAATTTATTGAAACATAATTTTGATTCTCCCTAAGGGTATTATAGCAATCTTTTAAGCTAGCAATGCTAGTCTCAAGAGTGTTCAATCTAGCAAATATTTTTGCAAAAGAAATATCAGTTTGGCTAGGCAAGTTGTAAGTGAGGATCAATTTATTTATAGCATTAATAGCATCATCCTAATTACATTGGAGGAAATCTCCTCCCACAACAGCATCTAAAGCATATCTATAGCAAAGAGCAATTCCAAGGTAAAAACTGCTAAGGAACAAGCTTTAAGTTATTTTAGGCTCAGTTTTTTTATGTAGATCAGAGATTCCAGACCAAGCTTCCTTGAAGCTCTCCTCAATTCCTTGTTTCAAAGTGAAAATCATTTCCTCATGTAACATAGTGATTTGAGCAAGGTTAGACATAGTAGCAACTTAAGAAAGGAACTAATTTTTTTGTGTTTTTGAAATAAGAAAGCAAACTAGTAGAACTAGTTTTTTTGTGTTTTTGATAAAGAAACAAGCAAACAAAACAAAAAGAGACTAACCAAACAAAAATAACAAAGTAAAGAGATTGGTTATGAGGGACTCCCCTTGTGAAGTTGTCCTTGACTCCCCGGCAACGGAGCCAGAAAAATGCTTGATGGCTCAGTGTCGGCGCCAGGAAAATGCTGGTGCGATGTTGATGTAGAGCTCGTTGGGAACCCCAAGAGGAAGGTATGATGAGCACAGCAACAAGTTTCCCTCAGTTATGAAACCAAGGCTTAATCGAACCTGTAGGAGCAAGGAAACACGCCAAAAGTGTTGCTAGCTGAGCCTTGGCAGGGCGCACTACCAGTGCTAGTAGCAACGCGGAGACCTGCACAACACAAGCACAAAACTTTGTACCCAATTTGCAATGAGGTTGTCAATCTCACCGTGTTTTGCGGAAAACAAAGGATTAAACGTATTGAGTGGAAAGAAGTAATAGTTTGCAGAAAGTAAACACAAAGCCGTAACAATTTGTGGACTGTATGTAAAGAAAAGGACCGGAATCCATATTGCACTAGATGTGGCTCTCCTTAGATAGATAACATGTTGGGTGAACAAATTACAACGGGGCAATTGACAAACATCGAGAAAGCAATACATGCATATATTAATCATCTTGAATCCTTTGAGACTTGATTGGGCATTACAACATTATACATAGATCGCCATCCAACTGCATCTATGACTAATAATCCACCTTCAGGTTATCATCCGAACCCCCTCCAGTATTAAGTTACAAGCAATAGATTATTGCTTTACGAACTACATGTAAAGTAAAGAATACGATTGTTTTATGAACAAACGATTGTTGTTTTCTCCCTAGTAGCAACAGCACATCTACCTTAGAGATTTCTATCACTTCCCCAGATTACAAGAGGCATGAACCCACTATCGAGCATAAATACTAACTCTTGCAGTTGCTAGCATCTACTTGGCCAAGATAGCTACTAACAAGGGAAAGCATGCAAGATCACAAATAACAAAGACATGATAGAATACATAATCAATCTGAAATAGAATCTCAATATCCATCGGATCCCCACAAACACAACATGCAGAATTACAAATAAATGATCTTGATCATGAACGGAGCTCACAAGATCTAGACATGAAAGCAAAAAGGAGGAGAACCAGCCATCTAGCTACTACATGGATCCGTAGTGCAAGGATGAACTACTCACGCATCACACCAAAGGCTTGCATGATGATGAAGAAGGCCTCTAGGGTGAACTCCCCTCTCCAGCAGGGTGCCGGGAAGAGCTTCAGATCCTTCCCGATATAGGGACAGAGACGACGGCAGCTAGAGACTCTTTCATGGATTTTTGATCGGGTACTTAGGGTTATCGTCCCGAGGGCATCTTATAGGTGGAAGGGGAGGCCGAGGGGGTGCCTGGGCTAGACACACCACCCCCTGGCACGAGCCAAGCCTGGCCGCGAGGCCAGGTGGTGTGGCCGCCCTCTGGCCCTTCTCCGTCTCGTATTCTGGCATCTGATGACTTCTGGAAAAAATAGGCACTTTGCCTTTTGTCCCGTCCAATTTCGAGAATATTCATTTTCTGACTTTCCTGGAAGCAAAAACAGCAGAAAACAGGCAGCTGGCACTGTGGCTCTTGTTAATAGGTTAGTCCAAGAAATCATATGAAAAGTACTCCAAAGTGTGGACAAAACACAAGAAAGTGGATGAAACCAAGCATGGATCATCAAAAATTATAGATACATTTGCAATGTATCAGTATCTTTGACATCTTAACTTCTAGTCTTCACTTGAACTTTAGAGGTGCCTTAGATCAAAGGCAAGCGAGATACCACTCTATCATACCTTGTTATGAGCATTGTAATGTTGCTTATGTTTATGTTTCTTGCTACTTATTAGTTTTTAAGTTGGAATCTCTTCATAGCTTGCATTGCCTATTAAGTGAACTTAGTTGCATACTCTTTGTTATGAATTGTTTAAGTAGTTGATCACATGCTGAGAATATATACATCATATGAAGAAAATGTGTTCGTGAAAGTTCTTTTATCGCACTCAGTTTTCAACTGAATTGCTTGAGGACAAGCAATAAGCTAAGCTTGGAGGAAGTTGATACGTCCAAAACGTATCTACTTTCCCGAACGCTTTTGCTATTGTTTCTCCTCTAAACTTGTGTGATTTGGATGCAACTAACATGGACTGACGTTGTTTTCAGCAGAATTGCCCGGGTGTCTACTTTTTGTGCAGAAATCAACTATCAGGAAAAATCACGGAAAATATGCCAAAGATCCTATTTTACCAGAAGACTCCAGGAGACAGAATACGAGACGGAGGGGGGCTGGGCCCAGGCCACACCACCTGGCCGCGCGGGCAAGCCCAGGCCACGCCAGGAGGTAGTCTGGCCGCCCCAGACACCCCCTCGGTCTTCCTCTTCGCCTATAAGAAGCCTTCTGACCTAAAAACTTAGGGGGGTTCGACGTTTTTCCAGAAGGAGTTCCGCTCCACCGCCACCACCAGATTCCATGAAACAGCACCAAAAACTCCGTTCTAGCACCCTGTCGGGATGGGGAATTGGAGGAGATCATCGCCATCATCATCACCATCGCTTCTCCATCGACCATCCATGTTTCCCCCATCTATGAGTGAGTAATCCCCCGCTGTAAGCTATGGGGATGGTAGGGATTGGATGAGATCGTTCATGTAATGGCATTGGATTGTTAGGGCATGGTGCCTAGAATCTTTAATTAGTGCTTTATGACTTTGCTGCAACTTGTTATGCTTAATGCTTGTCACTAGGGCCCGAGTGCCATGATTTCAGATCTGAACATGTTATTGATTCATTATGATAGTATTGTTTATGGTCTTACCTGCAAGTTGTATACACACGTTGTTATCCGGAACCAATGGCCCCAAAGTGATAGAAATCGGGATAACTGGAGGGAATGGCTTTGATGTGAGGATCACATGTGTTCACGGAGTGTTAATACTTTGCTCCAGTGCTCTATTAAAAGGAGCACCTTAATTGCCAGTAGTTCCCTTGAGGCCCCGCTATAAACGGACTAGCAGGAGAAAAGATGTTGTGCAGGTTCTCATTGCGAGAACGTATGACTATATATGGAACACATGCCTAGGATTATCTAGTACTTGGATGCTTTATCTTATTTATCTGCAATTGCCCTATGTTCTGATTGCCATGTGAATTGTCTTGTCCATGCAACGTCCGTCCGTCCATCCCTATGCCTACTACACTCGAATCCTACTGTTTACTTCTGTTGTTACTACTGTCTTTACTTTACTACTGCTATTACTTTACTATTTCGACTACAAAACTGTTGCTACTGATAAACTGTTGTGAGCAAGATTGTTTCTAGGTGCAGCTGAATTGACAACTCAGTTGTTAAGGCTTATAAATATTCTTTGGCTCTCCTTGTGTCGAATCAATAAATTGGGTTTCACTTCCCTCGAAAATACTGCGATACACCCCCTATACTTGTGGGTCATCACTCATACGCAACATAGATGGGCACAATGGTTCAAGTTTATTAAGTACAAAAAAGTAAGGTGTGCCATCAAATTTGTGAGAGCTTTAATCACTAATTTTCATATAACAAGTTTAATTCGGAAGGTAGATAAAAACATGAATATACTTGGAATAGAAATAATGCTAATAGGTAGGTATGGTGGACTCTTTGGAATATCTTGGTTTCATTTGGCTTTGTATGCATGAGTGGAACTCATACTTGGTACATGTGGAGGCTAGCAAAAGACTGGGAGCGACCAACTAAGAGAGCAATAATGGCCATAATCATGCAGAGCGACAAAACATTATTAATTAAAGCATAAAGTGATATTACAAGTTGAAAACTAAATGATCATATAGGCTATGGTGACTGGTATATCTTAACATGGTGTAAGCATGCGCCAAGTCAACCCAAATAAAGCATCAAAGGAGAATACCACAATATTATTCTTTTGTATGCTAAAACAATGCATGATTCTTTCAAGGGACATTAAGCAATCTCAATTGTTTGTAATAATTCATGTTTCAGCAGTAATCACTAATCATAAAGTCAAAGAAATATCAAACATGACATGATAAAGTCTAGGCCACAGTCAAAACAAACTCCTTCTATACCACTTATAAGCATGAAACATTCCTACTCTTTTCCAATCCAAATCAACTTATTTGAAACTATGTATGAATGCAGGGGTCCAACAAATTTATTTAAGAAAATCAAACAAAAGAAAACTAAAAACAAAAACAAAGACGCTCCAAGAACAACATAATTGTGCATGAAACAATAAAAATGAAGTGTTTGGAAGAAAAACCTGAGATTTTTATTAATAAAGAAGGGGATGCCTTGGGCATCCCCAAGCTTTGATGCTTGTACTTCTTGAATATTTCTTGGGGTGACACGGGTGACATCCCCAAGCTTGAAGTTTGTCGAGAAAACGGATAAAAGATCCACATATTGATCAATGAATAGCAGGAATATGTAAGATAAATTAGAAAGCTTGTAAAATTATTTCTTAGCGTGAAGGTGGAGATCCGAAAATCAGCGGTTGTCGTCCGGGCACGGTGACATGTGGTGGAGGAGGGGGGTGTGGAGGATACATTCTCACTCATGTGCTCTATGATATTAAGGCTATAGGGGAGTGGAAATAATAATAATATAAGTGAAAAGTAAGCGCGGCCAATCATGTCGCAGAACAGCCTACTCGCGGATCGCTCTTATGAAGAACCATCTTAATCGTCCGCGCTCGCCAGTCGAACGATCTACAACAATCGGATCAGACAACATGTTCTTCACGGGGGCGGGCCTTCTAGAATACGGGATCTAATGGCCACCATTGGATGCAATCTAATAGCTTTCATATGTGTTTTTGGTCTATGTGACCGAGGTTTGACACACCGATCCACTAGTGACATTGCATGTGTTCTTTCCCTAAACCACACTGATCCACTAGTGCCATTGCATGCAACTTCTGCCACACTAGTGCAACATGCAATGTGGAAGTTGCTTTCCTATGTGTTTTTGGTCTCTGTGACCAAGGTTTGACACACTGATCCACTAGATTTCATTGCATGTGTGTTCTTTTCATAAACCACATGGATCCACTGATGTCAATGCATTTGTGTTCTTTTCATAAACCACATGGATCCACTAGATGTCATTGCATGTGTGTGTGTGTATTAGTCTGAATCATTGTGGTTTTTGAAAAGAACACATGCAATGATGCCACTCCAGCATGTGGTGTCCAACCATGTCTAGGAATCCTAGCAGCATGATAGGATTCAACTCCATCATGCATTCTACCACCATATTGAAAGATGCTGCATCAACACTCTCACTTCGGGTGTGTGTATCAGTGTGCATCATTGTGTTTTTGGAAAAGAACACAAGCAATGATGCCACTCCAGCATGTGGTGTCCAACCATGTCTAGGAACCCTAGCAGTACTAATGTCATTGCATGTGTGTCCTTTCATAAACCGCATGGATCCACTAGATGTCATTACATGTGTGTTCTTTTCCTAAACCACATGGATCCACTAGGTGTCATTGCATGTGTGTTCTTTTCATAAACCACAAGGATCCACTAGATGTCATTGCATGTGTGTTCTTTTCCTAAACCACATGGATCCACCAGATGTCATGGCATGTGTGTTCTTTTCATAAGCCACACTGATTCACTAGATGTTATTTCATATGTGTGTTATTTTCTTAAACCACACTGATGCACTAGATGTCATTGCATATGTGTCTTCTTTTCATAAACCACATGGATCCACTAGATGTCATTGCACATGTGTTCTTTTCATAAACCACATGGATCCACTTATGTCATTGCATGTGTGTGTTTTCATAGACCACATGGATCCACTTATGTCACTGCATGTGTGTTCTTTTAATAAACCACGTGGATCCACAAGATGTCATGTATGCGTGATGTTTTCATAAACTACACGGATCCACTAGATGTAATTGGATGTATGTTCTTTTCATAAACCACATGGATCCACAATATGTCATTGCATGTGTGTACTTTTCCTAGACCGCATGGATCCACTAGATGTCATTTCATGTGTGTTCTTTTACTAAACCACATGGATCAACTACATGTCCTTGGAAGTTTGTTATTTTCATATAACACATGGATCCACTACGTGTCATTGCATGTGTGTTCTTTTCCTAAAGCACATGGATCCAGTAGAGTCATTGCATGTGTGTTCTTTTCATAAACCACATGGATTCACTAGATGTCATTGCATGTGTGTTCTTTTCATAAACCGCATGGATCCACTAGATGTCATTGCATGTGTTTTCTTTTCATAAACCACATGGATCCACTAGATGTCATTACATGTGTGTTCTTTTCCAAAACCACATGGATCCACTGATGTCATTGCATGTGTGTTCTTTTCACAAACCACACTGATCCACTGGATGTCATTGCATGGGTTATTTTCCTAGACCCCATGGATCCACTAGATGTCACTTCATGTGTGTTCTTTTAATAGACCACATTGATCGACTGATGTCATTGCATGTGTGTTCTTTTCCGAAAACTACATGGTTCCACTGGATGTCATTGCATGTGTGTTCTTTTCCTAAACCACATGGATGCACTAGATGTCATTGCATATGTGTGTTCTTTTCATAAACCACACTGGTCCACTAACATCATTGCATATGTGTATTCTTTTCATAAACCATAGTGATCCACCAGATGTCAATTCATATGTGTGTTCTTTTCACAAACCACATGGATCCACTTGATGTCATTGCATATGTGTGTTCTTTTCATAAACCACACTGATCCACTAGATGTTACTACATGTATGTTCTTTTCCTAAACCACATGGATCCACTAGATGTCATTGCATGTGTGTTCTTTCCATAAACCACATGGATCTGCTGATGTGATTGCATATGTGTGTTCTTTTCATAAACAACATGGATCCACTATATGTCATTGCATATGTGTGTTCCTTTCATAAACCACATGGATCCAGTGATGTCATTCCATACGTGTGTTCTTTTCATAAACCACACTGACCCACTAGATGTCATTGCATATGTGTGTTTTTTTCATAAACCACATGGATCCTTTGATCTTATTGCGTGTGTGTTCTTTTCATAAACCCCATGGATCCACTAGATCTCATTGCATGTGTGTGAGTATCAGTCTGCACCATTGTGGTTTTGGAAAAGAACACATGCAAGGATGATGCTCCAGCATGTGGTGTCCAACCATGTCGAGGAACCTTTCCAACGTGATGGGTTTCAACTACAACTTGCATTCTATCACCAGTTTGAAAGATGTTGCATCACCACACCCAATTAGGTGTGTGTGTATATGTGTGCATCATTGTGGTTTTGGAAAAGAACACATGCAATGATGCCACTCCAGCATGTGTGTTCTTTTCATAAACCACACTTATCCACTTGATGTCATTGCATGTTTGTTCTTTTCCTAAACCACATGGATCCACTGGATGTCATTGCATGTGTGTTGTTTTCATAAACCACACTGATCCACTGGTTGTCCTTGCATATATGTGTTCTTTTCCTAAACCACATGGATCCACTGATGTCATTGCATGTGTGTTCTTTTCATAAACCAAATGGATCCTCTAGATGTCATTGCATGTGTGTTCTTTTCATAAACCAAATGGATCCACTAGATGTAATTGGATGTGCGTTCTTTTCATAAACAACATGGGGCCATAAGATGTCATTGCGTGTATGTTCTTTTCCTAGACGACATGGATAAACTAGATGTCATTTCATGTGTGTTCTTTTCCTAAACCACATGGATCAACTAGATGTCATTGCATGTATGTTCCTTTCATATACCACATGGATACACTAGGAGGCATTGCATGTGTGTTCTTTTCCTAAACCACATGGATCCACTTGAAACATTGCATGTGTGTTCTTTTCATAAACCACATGGATCGACTAGATGTCATTGCATGTATGTTCCTTTCATAAACCACAAGGATCCACTGGATGTCATTGCATGTGTGTTCTTTTCATAAACCACATGGATCTCCTAGATGTCATTGCATGTGTGTTCTTTTCCAAAACCACATGGATCCACTGATGTCATTGCATGTGTGTTATTTTCACAAACTAGAGTGATCCATTGGATGTCATTGCATGGGTTGTTTTCCTAGAGAACATGGATCCACTAGATGTCACTTCATGTGTGTTCTTTTAATAGACCACATGGATCCACTGATGTCATTGCATGTGTGTTCTTTTCCGAAAACCACATGGTTCCACTAGATGTCATTGCATGTGTGTTCTTTTCCTAAACCACATGGATCCACTAGATGTCATTGCATGTGTGTTCTTTTCATAAACCACACTGATCCACTGACGTCATTGCATATGTGTGTTCTTTTCATAAACCAGAGTGATCCACTAGATGTCATTGCATACGCGTGTTCTTTTTACAAACCACATGAATCCACTAGATTTCATTGCATATGTATGTTCTTTTCATAAACCACACTGATCCACTAGATGTCGATGCATGTGTGTTCTTTTCCTAAACCACATAGATCCACTAGATGTCATTGCATGTGTGTTCTTTTCATAAACCACACTGATCTACTAGATGTTATTGCATGTGTGTTCTTTTCATATACCACATGGATCCGCTGATGTGATTGCATATGTGTTTTATTTTCATAAACCACATGGATCCACTAGATTTCATTGCATATGTGTGTTCTTTTCATAAACCACATGGATCCACTGATGTCATTGCATATGTGTGTTCTTTTCATAAACCACACTGACCCACTAGATGTCATGACATATGTGTGTTCTTTTCATAAACCACATGGACCCTTTGATCCCATTGCATGTGTGTTATTTTCATAAACCCCATGGATCCACTAGATGTCTTTGCATGTCTGTGTGTTACAGTCTACAACATTGTGGTTTTCGAAAATAACACATGCAATGATGATGCTCCAGCATGTGGTGCCAACCATGTTCAGGAACCTTTCCAACACGATGGTATTCAACTACAACATGCATTCTATCACCAGTTTGAAAGATGCTACATCACCAAACCCAATTGGGTGTGTGTCTGTATCAGTGTGCATCATTGTGGTTTTGGAAAAGAAGACATTCAATGATGCCACTCCAGCATGTGGTGTCCAACCATGTCCTAGAACTCTAGCAGCATGATGGGATCCAACTACAGCATTCATTCTATCACCAGTTTGAAAGAGGCTGCATCACCACACCCACTTGGATGTGTGTGTTTATCAGTGTGCATCATTATGGTTTTGGAAAACAACACATGCAATGATCCCACTATAGCATGTGTGTTCTTTTCATAAACCACACTGATCCACTTGATGTCATTGCATGTGTGTTCTTTTCCTAAACCATATGGATCCAGTGGATGTCATTTAAGGTGTGTTGTTTTCATAAACCACATGGATCAACTAAATGTCATTGCATGTGTGTTCTTTTCCTAAACCACATGGATCTGCTAGATGTGAATGCATGTGTGTTATTTTCATAAACCACATGGATCCACTAGATGTAATTGGATGTGTGTTCTTTTCATAAACCACATGGATCCACAAGATGTCATTGCATGTGTGTTCTTTACCTAGACCACATGGATCCCCCAGATGTCATTGCATGTGTGTTCTTTTCCTAAACCACATGCATCAACTAGATGTCATTGCATGTATGATCTTTTCATATACCACATGGATCCACTAGGTGACATTGCATGTGTGTTCTTTTCCTAAACCACATGGATCCACTAGAATCATTGCATGTGTGTTCTTTTCATAAACCACATGGATCCACTAGATGTCATTGCATGTATGTTCTTTTCATAAACCACATGGATCCACTAGATATCATTGCATGTGTGTTATTTTCATAAACCACATGGATCCACTAGATGTCATTCCATGTGTGTTCTTTTCCAAAACCACATGGAGCCAGCGATGTCATTGCATGTGTGTTCTTTTCACAAACCAGAGTGATCCACTAGATGTCATTGCATGGGTTATTTTCCTAGAGCACATGGATCCACTAGATGTCACTTCATGTGTGTTCTTTTCATATACCACATGGATTCACTAATGTCATTGCATGTGTGTTCTTTTCCAAAAACCACTTGATTCCATTAGATGTCATTGCATGTGTGTTCTTTTCCTAAACCACATGGATCCACTAGATGTCATTGCATGTGTGTTCTTTTCATAAACCACACTGATCCACTAATGTCATTGCATATGTGTAGTGATCCACTAGATGTCATTGCATACGTGTGTTCTTTAGAAAAACATATGGATCCACTAGATGTCATTGCATATGTATGTTCTTTTCATAAACCACATTGATCCACTAGATGTCACTGCATGTGTGTTCTTTTCCTAAACCACATGGATCCACGAGATGTCATTGCGTGTGTGTTTTTTTCATAAACCAAATTGATCCACTAGATGTCATTGCACGTGTGTTCTCTTCATATACCACATGGATCCGCTGATGTGATTGCATATGTGTGTTCTTTTCATAAACCACATGGATCCACTAGATGTCATTGCATATGTGTGTTCTTTTCATAAACCACATGGATCCATTGGTGTCATTGCATATGTGTGTTCTTTTCATAAACCACACTGATCCACTAGATGTCATTACATATGTGTGTTCTTTTCATAAACCACATGGACCCTTTGATCTCATTGCATGTGTGTTCTTTTCATAAACCCCATGGATCCACTGGATGTCTTTGCATGTGTGTGTATCAGTCCGCATCATTGTGGTTTTGGAAAAGAACGCATGCAATGATGACGCTCCAGCATGTGGTGCCAACCATGTCTAGGAACCTTTCCAACACGATGGGATTCAACTACAGCATGCATTCTATCACCAGTATGAAAGATGCTGCATCACCACACCCAATTGGATGTGTGTGTGTATCAGTGTGCATCATTGTGGTTTTGGAAAAGAACACATGCAATGATCCCACTATAGCATGTGTGTTCTTTTCATAAACCACACTGATCCACTAGATGTTAGTTCTTTTCATAAACCACATGGACCCTTCGATCCCATTGCATGTGTGTTATTGTCACAAACCCCATGGATCCACTAGATGTCTTTGCATGTGTGTGTGTATCAGTCTACAGCATTGTGGTTTTGGAAAATAACACATGCAATGATGATGCTCTAGCATGTGGTGCCAACCATGTCCAGGAACCTTTCCAACACGATGGTATTCAACTACAACATGCATTCTATCACCAGTTTGAAAGATGCTACATCACCAAACCCAATTGGGTGTGTGTTTGTATCAGTGTGCATCATTGTGGTTTTGGAAAAGAAGACATGCAATGATGCCACTCCAGCATGTGGTGTCCAACCATGTCCTAGAACTCTAGCAGCATGATGGGATCCAACTACAGCATGCATTCTTAACCAGTTTGAAAGAGGCGGCATCACCACACCCACTTGGATGTGTGTGTTTATCAGTGTGCATCATTATGGTATTGGAAAACAACACATGCAATGATCCCACTATAGCATGTGTGTTCTTTTCATAAACGACATTGATCCACTGGATGTCATTGCATGTGTGTTCTTTTCCTAAACCATATGGATCTAGTGGATGTCATTTAATGTGTGTTGTTTTCATAAACCACATGGATCCACTAAATGTCATTGCATGTGTGTTCTTTTCCTAAACCACATGGATCTGCTAGATGTCAATGCATGTGTGTTATTTTCGTAAACCACATGGATCCACTAGATGTAATTGGATGTGTGTTCTTTTCATAAACCACATGGATCCACAAGATGTCATTGCATGTGTGTTCTTTACGTAGACCACATGGATCCCCCAGATGGCATTGCATGTGTGTTCTTTTCCTAAACCACATGCATCAACTAGATGTCATTGTATGTATGATCTTTTCATATAGCACATGGATCCACTACGTGGCATTGCATGTGTGTTCTTTTCCTAAACCACATGGATCCACTAGAATCATTTCATGTGTGTTCTTTCCATAAACCACATGGATCCACTAGATTTCATTGCATGTATGTTCTTTTCATGAACCACATGGATCCACTAGATGTCATTACATGTGTTCTATTTTCATAAACCACATGGATCCACTAAATGTCATTGCATGTGTGTTATTTTCCTAAACCACATGGATCTGCTAGATGTCAATGCATGTGTGTTATTTTCGTAAACCACATGGATCCACTAGATGTAATTGGATGTGTGTTCTTTTCATAAACCACATGGATCCACAAGATGTCATTGCATGTGTGTTCTTTACCTAGACCACATGGATCCCCCAGATGTCATTGCATGTGTGTTCTTTTCCTAAACCACATGCATCAACTAGATGTCATTGCATGTATGATCTTTTCATATACCACATGGATCCACTAGGTGACATTGCATGTGTGTTCTTTTCCTAAACCACATGGATCCACTAGAATCATTGCATGTGTGTTCTTTTCATAAACCACATGGATCCACTAGATGTCATTACATGTATGTTCTTTTCATAAACCACATGGATCCACTAGATGTCATTGCATGTGTGTTATTTTCATAAACCACATGGATCCCCCAGATGGCATTGCATGTGTGTTCTTTTCCAAAACCACATGCATCAACTAGATGTCATTGCATGTATGATCTTTTCATATACCACATGGATCCACTACGTGACATTGCATGTGTGTTCTTTTCCTAAACCACATGGATCCACTAGAATCATTGCATGTGTGTTCTTTTCATAAACCACATGGATCCACTAGATTTCATTGCATGTATGTTCTTTTCATAAACCACATGGATCCACTAGATGTCATTGCATGTGTGTTATTTTCATAAACCACATGGATCCACTAGTGTCATTCCATGTGTGTTATTTTCCAAAACCACATGGATCCACCGATGTCATTGCATGTGTGTTCTTTTCACAAACCAGAGTGATCCACTAGATGTCATTGCATGGGTTATTTTCCTAGAGCACATGGATCCACTAGATGTCATTTCATGTGTGTTCTTTTCATATACCACATGGATCCACTAATGTCATTGCATGTGTGTTCTTTTCCAAAAACCACATGGTTCCACTAGATGTCATTGCATGTGTATTCTTTTCCTAAACTACATGGATACACTAGATGTCATTGCATGTGTGTTGTTTTCATAAACCACACTGATCCACTGACGTCATTGCATATGTGTGTTCTTTTCATAAACCATAGTGATCCGCTAGATGTCATTGCATACGTGTGTTCTTTTCAAAAAACATATGGATCCACTAGATGTCATTGCATATGTATGTTCTTTTCATAAACCACATTGATCCACTAGATGTCACTTCATGTGTGTTCTTTTCCTAAACCACATGGATCCACGAGATGTCATTGCGTGTGTGTTCTTTTCATAAACCAAATTGATCCACTGGATGTCATTGCACGTGTGTTCTTTTCATACACCACATGGATCCGCTGATGTGATTGCATATGTGTGTTCTTTTCATAAACCTCATGGATCCACTAGATGTCATTGCATATGTGTGTTCTTTTCATTAACCACATGGATCCACTGATGTCATTGCATATGTGTGTTCTTTTCATAAACCACACTGATCCACTAGATGTCATTACATATGTGTGTTCTTTTCATAAACCACATGGACCCTTTGATCTCATTGCATGTGTGTTCTTTTCATAAACCCCATGGATCCACTAGATGTCTTTGCATGTGTGTGTATCAGTCCGCATCATTGTGGTTTTGGAAAAGAAGGCATGCAATGATGACGCCCCAGCATGTGGTACCAACCATGTCCAGGAACCTTTCCAACACGATGGGATTCAACTACAACATGCATTCTATCACCAGTATGAAAGATGCTGCATCACCACACCCAATTGGATGTGTGTGTGTATCAGTGTGCATCATTGTGGTTTTGGAAAAGAACACATGCAATGATGCCACTCCAGCATGTGGTGTCCAACCATGTCCAGGAACCCTAGCGGCATGACGGGATTCAACTTCAGTATGCATTCTATCACCTGTTTGAAAGATGATGCATCACCACACCCACTTGGGTGTGTGTGTTTATCAGTGTGCATCATTATGGTTTTGGAAAAAAACATATGCAATGATCCCACTCTAACATGTGTGTTCTTTGCGTAAACCACACTGATCCACAGGATGTCATTGCATGTGTGTTCTTTTCCTAAACCACATGGATCCACTTGATGTCATTTCATGTGTGTTGTTTTCATAAACCACACTGATCCACTAGTTGTCATTGCATATATGTGTTCTTTTCCGAAACCACATAGATCCACTTATGTCATTGCATGTGTGTTCTTTTCATAAACCACATGGATCCACTAAATGTCATTGCATGGGTGTTCTTTCCGTAAACCACATGGATCTGCTAGATGTCAATCCATGTGTGTTCTTTTCATAAACCACATGGATCCACTAGATGTAATTGCATGTATGTTCTTTTCATAAACCACATGGATCCATTAGATGTCACTACATGTGTGTTCTTTTCATAAACAACATGGATCCACTAGATGTCAATGCATGTGTGTTCTTTTGCAAAACCACTTGGATCCACTGATGTCATTGCATGTGTGTTATTTTCATATACTAGAGTGATCCACTTGATGTCATTACATGGGTTATTTTCCTAGAGCACATGGATCCACTAGATGTCACTTCATATGTGTTCTTTTCATGGACCACATGGATCCACTGATGCCATGGCATGTGTGTTCTTTTCCAAAAACCACATGGTTCCACTAGATGTCATTGCGTGTTTCTTCTTTTCCTAAACCACATGGATCCACTAGATGTGATTGCATGTGTGTTCTTTTCGTAAACCACACTGACCCACTAACGTCATTGCATATGTGTGTTCTTTTCATAAACCACCGTGATCTACTAGATGTCATGACATACATGAGTTCTTTTCACAAACCACTTGGATCCACTAGATGTCATTCAATATGTGTGTTCTTTTCATTAACCACATGGATCCACTGATGTCATTGCACATGTGTTATCTTTTCATAAACCACACCGATCTACTAGATGTCATTACATATGTGTGTTCTTTTCAAAAACCACATGGACCCTTTGATCTCATTGCATGTGTGTTCTTTTCATAAACCCCATGGATCCACTAGATGTCTTTGCATGTGTGTGTGTCAGTCCGCATCATTGTGGTTTTGGAAAAGAACACATGCAATGATGACGCTGCAGCATGTGGTGCTAACCATGTCCAGGAACCTTTCCAACATGATGGGATTCAACTACAACACGCATTCTATCACCAGTTTGAAAGATGTTGCATCACCACACCCAATTGGGTGTGTGTGTATCAGTGTGCATCATTGTGGTTTTGGAAAATAACACATGCAATGATGCCACTCCAGCATGTGGTGTCCAACCATGTCCGGGAACCCTAGCAGCATGATGGGATTGAACTACAGCATGCATTCTATCACCAATTTGAAAGATGCTGCATCACCACACCCACTTGGATGTGTGTGTTTATCAATGTGCATCATTATGGTTTTGGAAAACAACACATGCAATGATCCAAGTCTAGCATGTGTGTTCTCTTCATAAACCACACTGATCCACTGGATGTCATTGCATGTGTGTTCTTTTCTTAAACCACGTGGATCCACTGGATGTCATTTGATGTGTGTTGTTTTCATAAACCACACTGATCCACTGGTTGTCATTGCATGTATGTGTTCTTTTCCTAAATCATATGGATTCACTCGATATTATTGCATGTGTGTTCTTTTCCTAAACCACATAGATCCACTAATGTCATTGCATGCGTGTTCTTTTCATAAACCACATGGATCCACTAAATGTCATTGCATGTGTGTTGTTTTCCTAAACCACATGGATCCGCTAGATGTCAATGCATGTGTGTTCTTTTCATAAACCACATGGATCCACTAGATGTAATTTCATGTATGATCTTTTCATAAACCACATGGATCTACTGGATGTGATTGCATGGGTTATTTTCCTAGAGCACATGGATCCACTAGATGTCACTCCATGTGTGTTCTTTTCATAGACCACATGGATCCACTGATGTCATTGCATGTGTGTTCTTTTCCAAAAACCACATGGTTCCACTAGATGTCATTGCATGTGTGTTCTTTTCCTAAACCACATGGATGCACTAGATGTGATTGCATGTGTGTACTTTTCATAAACCACACTGGTCCACTGACGTCATTGCATATGTGTGTTCTTTTCATAAACCACAGTGATCCACTAGATGTTATTGCATACGTCTGTTCTTTTCACAAACTACATGGATCCACTAGATGTCATTGCATATGTATGTTCTTTTCATAAACCACACTGATCCACTAGATGTCACTTCATGTGTGTTCTTTTCCTAAACCACATGGATCCACTAGATGTCATTGCATGTGTGTTCTTTTCTTAAACCACACTGATCTAGTGGATGTCCTGGCCCGTGTGTTCTTTTCATATACCACATGGATCCGCTGATGTGATTACATATGTGTGTTCTTTTCATAAACCACATGGATCCACTAGATGTCATTGCATATGTGTGTTCTTTTCATAAACCACATGGATCCACTGATTTCATTACATATGTGTGTTCTGTTCATAAACCACACTCATCCACTAGATGTCATTACATATGTGTGTTCTTTTCATAAACCACATGGACCCTTTGATCTCATTGCATGTGTGTTCTGTTCATAAACCCCATGGATCCAATAGATGTCTTTGCATGTGTGTGTGTATCGGTCTGCATCATTATGGTTTTGGAAAAGAACACATGAAATGATGACGCTCCAGTATGTGGTGCCAACCATGTCCAGGAACCTTCCCAACACATTGGGATTCAACTACAGCATGCATTCTATCACCAGTTTGAAAGATGCTGCACCACCACACCCAATTGGGTGTGTGTGTGTATCACAGTGCATCATGGTTTTGGAAAAGAACACATGCAATGATGCCACTCCAGCATGTGGTGTCCAACCATGTCCAGGAACCCTAGCGGCATGATGGGATTCAACTGCAGCATGCATTTTATCACCAGTTTGAAAGATGCTGCATCACCACACCAACTTGGATGTGTGTGTTTATCGGTGTGCATCATTATGGTTTTGCAAAACAACACATGCAATGATCCCACTCTAGCATGTGTGTTCTTTTCACAAACCACACTGATCCACTGGATGTTATTGCATGTGTGTCCTTTCCTAAAACACATGGATCCACTGGTTGTCATTTCATGTGTGTTGTTTTCATAAACCACACTGATCCACTGGTTGTCATTGCATATATGTGTTCTTTTCCTGAACCACATGGATCCACTGGATGTTATTGCATCTGTGTTCTTTTCCTTAACCAGATAGATCCACTGATGTCATTGCACGTGTGTTCTTTTCATAAACCACATGGATCCACTAAATGTCATTACATGTGTGTTCTTTTCCTAAACCACATGGATCCGCTAGCTGTCAATGCATGTGTGGTATTTTCATAAACCACATGGATCCAGTAGATGTAATTGCATGTATGTTCTTTTCATAAACCACATTGATCCACTAGATGTCACTGCATGTGTGTTCTTTTCATAAACCACATGGATCCACTAGATGTCAATGCATGTGTGTTCTTTTCAAAAACCACATGGATCCACTGATGTCATTGCATGTGTGTTTTTTTCATATACCAGAGTGATCCACTGGATGTCATTGCATGGGTTATTTTCCTAGACCACATGGATTCACTAGATGTCACTTCATGTGTGTTCTTTTCATAGACCACATGGATCCATTGATGTCACTGCATGTGTGTTCTTTTCCAAAAACCACATGGTTCCACTAGATGTCATTGCATGTGTGTTCTTTTCCTAAACCACATGGACCCACTAGATGTTATTACATGTGTGTTCTTTTCATAAACCACACTGATCCACTGATGTCATTGAATATGTGTGTTCTTTTCATAAACCATAGTGATCCATTAGATGTCACTACATGTGTGTTCTTTTCCTAAACCACATGGATCCAGATGTCATTGCATGTGTGTTCTTCTCATAAACCACACTAATCCACTGGATGTCATTGCACGTGTGTTCTTCTGCAGCATGTGGTGCCAACCATGTATAGGAACCTTTCCAAGACGATGGGATTCAACTACAGCATGCATTCTATCACGAGTTTGAAAGATGCTGCATCACCACACCCAATTGGGTGTGTGTGTGTATTAGTGTGCATCATTGTGGTTTTGGAAAAGAACACATGCAATGATGCCACTCCAACATGAGGTGTCCATGTTGGGTCCGCAGCATAGAAAACAAATTTTTTCCTACGGTGTGAACAACACGCCAAGATCTAAAGCAATGGGTGGACATACATCCAACAAGAACTTACCGTCGAAGACAACGAGTTTTGTTAACGAGTAGGAACTCGTGGTTGATGTAGTCGTACACTTGCCGATCTCAAGATCGTGAGGAAGTCCGAGCACCGCAACTCAGAGGTACATCAGTACTCGCACACACGTTCAAGCCACCGAACAACCTCCACCTCCTCGCTCCAGCGATCCAGCGGAAGCAGCAACTCCTTCCAGACGAAATGCCACCGGGAACATGTATCTCGCTAATCCGAGACCATGCGGGAATAATTCTAGAGGGGGAGAGAGATCCTTCACAAGGAGGTGTGAGGAAGAAGGAGGAAGAGGGTGGCCTTTTATAGGAGGAGGGGGGTGCCACTCCTTCATGGCCGGCGCATGGGGGTGACTCCTCTCCTCCCCCATTCATGTGGTGGTAACCCCTCCACATTAAAATGCCTCTTCACATTCCCCTTTAAAGTCCCTACTTTAAAATGCATTAAAATTCTCCAAGTTTAATGCTCTCTCATTTAATAAAACTCTTTTATTAAATTTATTCAGAATTTTTTTAATTACTTTAATTAACAAACATTCACATATAACCGCTTGCAATATTTCAATATCACATGCAGAACCACTTTCTGCAATTTCACCTGAAACAATTTCCGGTTTCTATCGAAACAATTCTTGTGCTTTGCAATTCATTCGTCTGAAACATATGTGCTCCAAAATGGTGTCTGGTAACTCTTAAGTGTGTCACCCTACAGTTTGCGAATAATGCAGACATGATTGAGACTCCTCTCAGATCAATAATCAGAAGCGAGACCTGGAGATCCGTACTGACTCCCACACATTCAATGATGACTTATATGATCGTGAGAACCTTTAACGCTAGTTACTAAATCCCTTTGTCCCGCGATATATTACATGTCCGAGATTCGATCATTGGTATCTCCATACCTAGTTTGATCTCGTTACCGACATGCACTCTTTTCTTGTTCCCGTGATATAACATTCTAGTGATCACATCACTTGCTTGCAAGCTATCTTAATGTGATAATACCGAGAGGGCCCAGAGTATATCTATCCGTCATCAAGATTGACAAATTCCACTCTTGATCCATGAGCCTCAACATATAACCTTCGTAGCACTGAACCCATCTTTATAGTTGCCCTGTTATGGTGTGACGTTTGATGTTATCAAGATACTCTTCTGGTGTTAGCAATTAACATGATCTCATGGTCTAAGGATAAAGATTACTTCATATAGTGTTATAGCAATATAAACATAATGACTTTGATCGTAATGCTATACTTCGGATGAATTTTCATCACATCATTCAACTAATGTTGTGACCTTGTTATTAACAACATCCAATGTCCATGATCAAGAAACCTTGATCATCTTGTTAATCAACAAGCTAGTCTATAAGAGAGGCTTAACTAGGAACCCTTTTTGTTTATTAAACACACATGTATTGATGTTTCCGATCAATACAGTTATGGCATGCAAAATAAACATTTATCATAAACATGGGATAAGATAATAAACACTTTATTATTGCCTCTCGGGCATATTCCCTTCAGTCTCCCACTTGCACTAGAGTCAATAATCTAGTTTGAAAAACTTTGCGTATTGAACACCTATGGCTTTCTAGTGTTTCATATACGCGATTGCTAGTGGTTAACATAATCTCCAGATCTGACAGTTTCAGGTCCGTGTGTATTTGCATGTCTTTGCGTCTCTACGCATCACTCATTCTCAAATGAGATGGCATTGTATAAATTCGTCCTTTGGTGAGACCTTTAGTTCGTTCCGGTTAAAATATGTTGATATTATTGTGACACAATATATCTTCATAGTATTAGCCCACTTTGAACCACACCTAGTTTGATAACAAACTACTTAACACAAATGCCCTCCTTTGCTGCTACTATAGCAGTTATATACTTAGCCTTTTGTTGTAGTATCCGTCACAATGTCTCAACTTTGGAACTCATCCAAATCCATCATGGAACATCCTTTCCATTACATTGTGCCACCCATAGTCTAAATTGAGATAAATTTAATTTGTATCTTGTGACAAAACTAGTATCAATGTAACACTTTACAATGAACTACATTTAACTATTTGTCACTTATACATGATATATTCTTAGTTCTTCCAAAGCTCATAAGAATATCTTTACTATCATCCAATGATCATCTCATGAATCATCCTGGTATGTGCTCATAACATTTAGAGCATAGGACATTCTACATATATACATATCATGGTATAATCGATCAAAATCTTCATGTGATTTTACTCACCAAGTGTTGAAACACTTGAATCTCGATACAATCCTTTCCATGCAGCAAGAACCTTTCTTGTTGTTTCCATATTGAACCCTTTCAATATCTCATATATATATGTGTGGCACAACCATATTAGCGCCTCAATCTATCCATACAGATCTTGATGCCAAATATTCCGGGTTTGCCCAAGTCTTTCATCAAAATCTCATTTTAATGAAATTCTTAACTTGTGTCAATACAAGATACATCATTTCCAATCAACAATATGTCCTCTACATAATGTATTAGAAATATGTCTCAGCGCTCCCAGTTAATTTCTTGCAAATGCAAGCATCTTCATCATCTCCGATGAATTTAAACTCTTTTAACAGTTTCATCATGGTGAAGATTCCAACTCCGCTATGCTTACTTCAACTATTGAAGTTTGCATGCCCTTTTAGCACCCTTTGAATCAACAAAACCCTTCGGACCGTGTCTTGTACACGTCCTAGGTAACCATTCTATTAAAAGAACATTGTTTTGTTTATTCAACTACCATATACCAAATTATATGTAGCGGTTGCTACATTAATCCGTCAAGACTAAATATCGCTATGAAAGATCAAATCTTGTCATAGTCAACTCCTTGAACATTGTTGTAAACTTCTTTCCAACATGTCGACTATTTCATAGATGTTAAACATCCATGTCTTATTTCTTTATAGATGCAAACACGACCAATAGGCTTCACGCCTTTCCGGAGGGTCTTCCAAGTTCAGAAACTTGATTTTTCTTGTATGGATACTATCATGGATTCTATGACTCCTAGTCATTTTATGGAGTCAGGGCCCATCATCGCTTCTTTGAATGTAGTCAGTTCATCATTGTCAAAAGAATAACGACTTGCTTATCAAATCACACTATTTGATTCTTACCGACCCACACGGTTCAATAGGAACTCTAATCTCTGAGATCACACCCTTTGTAATCACGGGAGCCATGAGCATTGTGGCCGCCACCGGGACACTTTCCAGCGCTGCGCTACTTAGCACATATAGCTAAGGTTCAACAACCTTATAAAAATTCTATTGTCCTCCCACTTAACTTTTCACAAAAAATTCCTTCTCAAGAAACTTGACATTCCAAGTAACAAACTCTTTTGTCCTCGGTGTTATGGAGAAATTCCCAACAAATTCTTTGGGATAACCTACAAAGACATGCTTATCTGACTTTGGTTGTAAACATTTTACTTATGCTTAGCATACTAAAATTTAAGAAAAGACAATTCGGGTTTTATCCCAAACCATAACTTATATGATGTCATTTCAACGGATCACGATGGTGCTCTTTTCAGTGTAAAGGCGGTAGTCTCTAAAGCTTCAATCCTTTAAACATAATGGCAGTTTTATAAATGACACCTTTGATCTTACCATGTCAAACATGGTTTGATTTCATCTCTAGAATATGCCATACTCCTATGGTTTATCGAGAAAACACAAATCATGGAACAATTCCTCAAATCTTAGGTGTTTTGCTAAACCTGTAACTCAAATATCTTCCTTTATGATCAAATCATAAACTCTTCTATTTTCTTGTTACAATGATTTTCCACTTCATCTTGAAAGTCTTTGAGCAATTTTCAAATGTTTCATACTTCTTCCTTATTAAGTAAATATACAGATATATTCACTTAAATTTCTGGAGAAAGCATATGAAGCAAAAGGATCCATCGCATATGGCTACACATAATGGACTATATACATCAACATGCATAATATCCAATAAGTTAGTCATCCGTTCCTCTTTGGCCTATGGACGGAGTTTCAATTATCTCGAGGAAAGTCTCACAAGCGTCAATTGATCAAAATCAAAGACTCCAAAAATCCATCAACGTGGAGTTTCTTCATGTTTTCTTTCAAATACAATTTAAACAGCGATGTCACTTCATAAGTGATCTTTCAATCATTTGTCTTGCGACATTTTAGCAATAGTGTTTATGGATGTGATTTCTCCCACTAGACTTGTAAAAGTTCATCCATCCTTTATGGAATACGGTAATTATTTGAACAACCATTGTTCTCGTAATACAGGAACAAAATAACAATTATTAAAACAAATTTTGAAGGCTAGGTTTGACGACAACGAAAAAACACAATAACACTTTATTTGTTTTTGATGAACAGTATCACTTATTCTCTTGCCAATTTCTTAGGCCATTGCAATTCATGAATAGCGTTGTCCTGTATGACACTTCATACCAACCAATTCGGTATCCAATACCTAAGAACCACATTGTTTAACAAGCAAGGAATACAACCATAACATGTATATCTTCTATATACCTAAGTTGGACATCTCCAACCTTTTATGTTTCCGCCAAATATTTTATAGATTCTCTTTCAGCAATTCCTTTTTCTTTTAAAAGAATCTATCAACATAAATATTTGTGTCATTCACATGACACATAGTACAAAGCGTACATAGTCAAATACTAATACCTTTGGACTTGCACTTTGAAGTGGATCACCATCATCAAATGTTTGGTATTCTTTCAAAAAATCCATTCTTTAGTAATCTTTTAGTGTAGTAAACGTTTTACTTACATCTTCTATTCACCCTTATCATGACAACTTTCATGATCAAGCTACTAAAGCCTAGAAGGAAGAATCGCGAGTATAATGTTAGTTCCCGAAACCTTTTGGGAGATTCGGATGCCTAGCATCTCCATCCTTCACAAATTCTCATACAATATGAGAACATGTATTTTGCTAAATTATACTCTATCATAATGCAACCAAAAACATTGTTTTAGATATCACAATATCTTTCACAAATGATGGTTTCTGAAACAATTTTCAGCTCCAATATAATCTTGATATTTAAGTAACTTTTAAATATCAATAATCATGGAGGCAAACATGATACTTTAGATACTAACATTGGAATTCTTACTCTTGATTTAATACTACTTATTAAACTTCATGGAGTAAATAGAGTTTTCTGAAAGTTTGCAATAGGACTTATAAACTTTAAATTGACATTCAAAACAATATGATACCAGTTCGTAAACTAAATATCCAAAAGTCTATAGTTCTATTATCTTAATTAAAACTAAGCATAAGGTAGTGAACAGACGCCAATGACTACAACAAATTATGAAAATTCACTTCGATTAAGTTTATGAAAAATTTAGTTCGACTAATCCAAATTAGAAATGAACTCCCACTCAAAAACGACATCCCTCGTGTCTTTTTGGTGATTACATGAACCAAATCCACTACACCAAGTCCGATGATCACGTGAGTCGGTGTAGCTTCAAAGGCGAGCATCTATATGGGCATCATATCAACTATATGACTAATTCTTAACCTTTCGGTCCGTGTTCTGAGGCCATGTATGTACATGCTAGGCTCGCCAAGTAAGAACCTTAGTACTCGCGTGTGTAAAACTGTCTTACACCCGTTGTATGAAAGCGTAGAGTCGAGTACACCCGATCATCATGTGATGTCTCGAAACACGATCCATAGAACGGTGCATACTCAAGGAAGAACACATTTTATCTTGATATCTAAATGAGGGATCATCTTACAATGCTACCAAAAGCGCCAAACTAGCAGTATAAGATGCTAACATCTAATGTGTAAAGTGAGATGATATGGTCCATGCATTTGATCTCTATCATTTGCATCGTGGTATGATCTCTATCATTCCTTTGTGTGTAAGGCCAAGGTCTATGGAACTTACACGTTGAATGTATTGTAAGAGTATCTATCATACATCTAATTACAACAATACCATATCAATACACTAGCCCATCAACGATCTAAACTAGACGCCTCTAATTTATCAATTGCAAGTTTTACGTGGCTTAGGGCTTTCGATGATATAACCGTTCTTACCTACGAACATGAACCACAACGAGGATAACCAAGTTATTAGCAACTTGTTGTAAATCAGATATTGACTATAGTAGGAGAGACAGACACCCGCCAGCCACTTATGCAAAACAAGTTGCATGTCAGTCGTGGAACCGGTCTCATGTGCGATGACATGTAAGGTTGGTCCGGGCCGCTTCATCCCACTATGCCACCAATATCCAAAACACATAGAAGATGCAATAACATCATCATCATCGCCCACATATAAACATATGTCTACTACCCATGCAAAGCACCTACGCATAGATCAGGCTCTGATACCACTGTTGGGTCCACAGCATAGAAAACAAAAAATTTCCTACGGTGTGAACTACACGCCAAGATCTATCTACTAGGTACAAAGCAACGGGTGGACATACATCCAACGAGAACTTACCCTCGAAGACAATGAGTTTTGTTAACGAGTAGGAACTGGTGGTTGATGTAGTCGTACACTTGCCGATCTCAAGATCTTGAGGAAGTCCGAGCGCCGCAACTCAGCAGCGCATCCGTACTCACACACACGTTCAAGCCACCGGACAACCTGCACCTCCTCGCTCTAGCGATCCAGCAGAAGCAGCAACTCCTTCCAGACGAAATGCCACCGGGAACATGTATCTCGCTAATCCGAGACCATGGGGGAATAATTCTAGAGGGGGAGAGAGATCCTTAATAAGGAGGTGTGAGGAAGAAGGAGGAAGAGGGTGGCCTTTTATACGACGAGGGGGGTGCCCCTCCTTCATGGTCGATGCATGGGGGGGTGACTCCTCACCTCCCCCATTCATGTGGTGGTAACCCCTCCACATTATAATGCATCTTCACATTCCCCTTTTAAGTCCCTACTGTAAAAAGCATTAAAATTCTCCAAGTTTAATGCTCTCTCATTTAAAAAAACTCTTTTATTAAATTTATTCAGAATTTTGTTAATTCCTTTAATTAACAAACATTCACATATAACCGCTTGCAATATTTCAATATCATATGCAGAACCACTTTCTGCAATTTCACCCGAAACAATTTCTGGTTTCTATCGAAACAATTCCTGCGCTTTGCAATTCTTTCGTCTGAAACATATGTGATCCAAAATGGTGTCCGATAACTCTTAAGTGTGTCACCCTACGGTTCGCGAATAATGCAGACATGATTGAGACTCCTCTCAGATCAATAATCAGAAGCGGGACCTGGAGATCCGTACTGACTCCCACACATCAATGATGACTTCTGTGATCGTGAGAACCTTTAACGCTAGTAACTAAATCCCTTTGTCCCGCGATATATTACATGTCCGAGATTCGATCATTGGTATCTCCATACCTAGTTTGATCTCGTTACCGACATGCAATCTTTTCTCGTTCCCGTGATATAACATTCTAGTGATCACATCACTTGCTTGCAAGCTATCTTAATGTGATATCATCGAGAGGGCCCAGAGTATATCTATCCGTCATCGGGATTGACAAATTCCACTTTTGATCCATGAGCCTCAATATAACACCTTTGTAGCACTGAACCCATCTTTATAGTCACCCGGTTACGGTGTGACGTTTGAAGTTATCAAGATACTCTTCTGGTGTTACCAATTAACATGATCTCATGGTCTAAGGATAAAGATTACTTCATATAGTGTTATAGCAATATAAACATAATGACTTTGATCGTAATGCTATACTTCGGATGAATGTTCATCACATCATTCAACTAATGTTTGGATCTTGTTATTAACAACATCCAATGTCCATTATCAGGAAACCTTGATCATCTTGTTAATCAACAAGCTAGTCTATAGGAGAGGCTTAACTAGGAACCCTTTTTGTTTATTAAACACACATGTATTGATGTTTCCTATCAATACAATTATAGCATGCAAAATAAACATTTATCATCAACATGGAATAAGATAATAACCACTTTATTATTGCCTCTCGGGCATATTCCCTTCAGTCCAACCATGTCCAGGAACCCTAGCAGAATGATGGGATTCAACTGCAGCATGCATTCTATCACCAGTTTGAAAGATGCTGCATCACCACACCCACTTGGATGTGTGTGTTTATTAGTGTGCATCATTATGGTTTTGGAAAACAACACATGCAATGATCCCACTCTAGCATGTGTGTTCTTTTCATAAACCACACTGATCCACTAGATGTCATTGCATGTGTGTTCTTTTCCTAAACCACATGGATCCACTGGATGTCATTTCAGTGTGTTGTTTTCATAAACCACACTGATCCACTGGTTGTCATTGCATATATGTGTTCTTTTCGTAAACCACATGGATCCACTGGATGTTATTGCATGTGTGTTCTTTTCCTAAACCATATAGATGCACTGATGTCATTGCATGTCTGTTCTTTTCATAAACCACATAGATCCACTAGATGTCATTGCATGTGTGTTCTTTTCCTAAACCACATGGATCCACTAGATGTCAATGCATGTGTGTTCTTTTCATAAACCACATGGATCCACTAGATATAATTGCATGTATGTTTTTTCGTAAACCAAATGGATCCACTAGATGTCATTGCATGTGTGTTCTTTTCATAAACCACATGGATCCACTAGATGTCATTGCATGTGTGTTCTTTTCCAAAACCACATGGATCCACTGATGTCATTGCATGTGTGTTCTTTTCATATACCAGAGTGATCCACTAGATGTCATTGCATGGGTTATTTTCCTAGAGCACATGGATTCACTAGATGTCACTTCATGTGTGTTCTTTTCATAGACCACATGGATCCACTAATGTCACTGCATGTGTGTTCTTTTCCAAAAACCACATGGTTCCACTAGATGTAATTGCGTGTGTGTTCTTTTCCTAAACCACATGGACCCACTAGATGTGATTGCATGTGTGTTCTTTTCATAAACCACACTGATCCACTTACGTCATTGCATGTGTGTGTTCTTTTCATAAACCAGAGTGATCCACTAGATGTCATTGCATACGTGTGTTCTTTTCACAAACCACATGGATCCACTAGATGTCATTGCATATGTATGTTCTTCACATAAACCACACTGATCCACTAGATGTCACTACATGTGTGTTCTTTTTCATAAACCACATGGATCCACTAGATGTCGTTGCATGTGTGTTCTTTTCATAAACCACACTGATCCACTGGATGTCATTGCAGATGTGTTGTTTTCATATACCACATGGATCTGCTGATGTGATTGCATATGTGTGTTCTTTTCATATACCACATGGATCCACTAGATGTCATTGCATATGTGTGTTCTTTTCATAAAACACATGGATCCACTAATGTCATTGCATATGTGTGTTCTTTTCATAAACCACACTGATCCACTAGATGTCATTACATATGTGTGTTCTTTTCAAAAACCACATGGACCCTTTGATCTCATTGCATGTGTGTTCTTTTCATAAACCCCATGGATCCACTAGATGTCTTTGCTTGTGTGTGTGTCAGTCCGCATCATTGTAGTTTTGGAAAAGAACACATGCAATGATGCCACTCCAGCATGTGGTGTCCAACCATGTCCAGGAACCCTAGCAGCATGATGGGATTGAACTACAGCATGCATTCTATCACCAGTTTGAAAGATGCTGCATCACCACACCCACTTGGATGTGTGTGTTTATCAGTGTGCATCATTATGGTTTTGGAAAACAACACATGCAATGATCCCACTCTAGCATGTGTGTTCTTTTCATAAACCACACTCATCCACTAGATGTCATTGCATGTGTGTTCTTTTCCTAAACCACATGGATCCACTGGATGTCATTTCATGTGTGTTGTTTTCATAAACCACACTGATCCACTTGTTGTCATTGCATATATGTGTTCTTTTCGTAAACCACATGGATCCATTGGATGTTATTGCATGTGTGTTCTTTTCCAAAACCACATAGATCCACTGATGTCATTGCATGTGTGTTGTTTTCATAAACCACATGGATCCACTAAATGTCATTGCATGTGTGTTCTTTTCCTAAACCACATGGATCCGCTAGATGTCAATGCATGTGTGTTCTTTTCATAAACCACATGGATCCATTAGATGTAATTGCATGTATGTTTTTTCATAAACCACATGGATCCACTAGATGTCACTCCATGTGTGTTCTTTTCATAAACCACATGGATCCACTAGATGTCATTGCATGTGTGTTCTTTTCCAAAACCACATGGATGCACTTATGTCATTGCATGTGTGTTCTTTTCATATACTAAAGTGATCCACTGGATGTCATTGCATGCGTTATTTTCCTAGAGCACATGGATCCGATAGATGTCACTTCATGTGTGTTCTTTTCGTAGACCACATGGATCCACTGATGTCACTGCATGTGTGTTCTTTTCCAAAAACCACATGGTTCCACTAGATGTAATTGCGTGTGTGCTCTTTTCCTAAACCACATGGAGCCACTAGAAGTGATTGCATGTGTGTTCTTTTCATAAACCACACTGATCCACTAACGTCATTGCATATGTGTGTTCTTTTCATAAACCACAGTGATCCAGTAGATGTCATTGCATACGTGTGTTCTCTTCACAAACCACATGGATCCACTAGATGTCATTGCATATGTATGTTCTTCTCATAAACCACACTGATCCACTAGATGTCACTACATGTGTGTTCTTTTCCTAAACCACATGGATGCACTAGATGTCATTGCATGTGTGTTCTTTTCATAAACCACACTGATCCACTGGATGTCATTGCTGTGTTATTTTCATATACCACATGGATCCGCTGATGTGATTGCATATGTGTGTTCTTTTCCTAAACCACATTGATCTACTAGATGTCATTGCATATGTGTGTTCTTTTCATAAACCACATGGATCCACTGATGTCATTGCATATGTGTGTTCTTTTCATAAACCACATTGATCCACTAGATGTCATTACATATGTGTGTTCTTTTCATAAACCCCATGGACCCTTTGATCTCATTGCATGTGTGTTCTTTTCATAAACCCCATGGATCCACTAGATGTCGTTGCACGTGTGTGTATCAGTCTACATCATTGTGCTTCTGGAAAAGAACACATGCAATGATGACGCTACAGCATGTGGTACAAACCATGTACAAGAACCTTTCCAACACGATGGGATTCAACTACATCATGCATTCTATCACCAATTTGAAAGATGCTGCATCACCACACCAAATTGGGTGTGTGTCTCTATCAATGTGCATCATTGTGGTTTTGGAAAAGAAGACATGCAATGATGTCACTCCAGCATGTGGTGTCCAACCATGTCCAGGAACCATAGCAGCATGATGGGATTTAACTGCAGCATGCATTCTATCATCAGTTTGAAAGATGTTGCATCACCACACCCACTTGGATGTGTGTGTTTATCAGTGTGCATCATTATGGTTTTGGAAAACAACACATGAAATGATCCCACTCTAGCATGTGTGTTCTTTTCATAAACCACACCGATCCACTGGATATGATTGCATGTGTGTTCTTTTCCTAAACCACATGGATCCACTAGATATCATTTCATGTGTGTTGTTTTCATAAACCACACTGATCCACTGGTTGTCATTGCATATATGTGTTCTTTTCCTAAACGACATGGATCCAGTTGATGTTATTGCATGTGTGTTCTTTTCCTGAACCACATAGATCCAGTGATGTCATTGCATGTGTGTTCTTTTCATAAACCACACAGATCCACTAAATGTCATTGCATGTGTGTTCTTTTCCTAAACCACATGGATCTGCTAGATGTCAATGCATGTGTATTCTTTTCATATACCACATGGATGCACTAGATGTAATTGCATGTATGTCCTTTTCATAAACCACATGGATCCACTAAATGTAACTGCATGTGTGTTCTTTTCATAAACCACATGGATCCACTAGATGTCATTGCATGTGTGTTCTTCTCCAAAACCACATGGATCCACTGATGTCATTGCATGTGTGTTCTTTTCAAATACCAGAGTGATCCACTAGATGTCATTGCATGGGTTATTTTCCTAGAGCACATGGATCCACTATATGTCACTTCATGTGTGTTCTTTTTATAGACCACATGGATCCACTGATGTCATTGCATGTGTGTTCTTTTCCAAAAACCACATGGTTCCACTAGATTTCATTGCATGTCTGTTCTTTTCCTAAACCACATGTACCCACTAGATGTGATTGCATGTGTGTTCTTTTCATGACCCACACTGATCCACTGACGTCATTGCATATGTGTGTTCTTTTCATAAACCAATGGATCCACTAGATGTCATTGCATATGTGTGTTCTTTTCATAAAACACATGGATCCACTGATGTCATTGCATATGTGTGTTCTTTTCATAAACCACACTGATCCACTAGATGTCATTACATATGTGTGTTCTTTTCAAAAACCACATGGACCCTTTGATCTCATTGCATGTGTGTTCTTTTCATTAACCCCATGGATCCACTAGATGTCTTTGCATGTGTGTGTGTCAGTCCGCATCATTGTAGTTTTGGAAAAGAACACATGCAATGATGCCACTCCAGCATGTGGTGTCCAACCATGTCTAGGAACCCTAGCAGCATGATGGGATTGAACTACAGCATGCATTCTATCACCAGTTTGAAAGATGCTGCATCACCACACCCACTTGGATGTGTGTGTTTATCAGTGTGCATCATTATGGTTTTGGAAAACAACACATGCAATGATCCCACTCTAGCATGTGTGTTCTTTTCATAAACCACACTCATCCACTAGATGTCATTGCATGTGTGTTCTTTTCCTAAACCACATGGATCCACTGGATGTCATTTCATGTGTGTTGTTTTCATAAACCACACTGATCCACTTGTTGTCATTGCATATATGTGTTCTTTTCGTAAACCACATGGATCCATTGGATGTTATTGCATGTGTGTTCTTTTCCAAAACCACATAGATCCACTGATGTCATTGCATGTGTGTTCTTTTCATAAACCACATGGATCCACTAAATGTCATTGCATGTGTGTTCTTTTCCTAAACCACATGGATCCGCTAGATGTCAATGCAAGTGTGTTCTTTTCATAAACCACATGGATCCATTAGATGTAATTGCATGTATGTTTTTTCATAAACCACATGGATCCACTAGATGTCACTCCATGTGTGTTCTTTTCATAAACCACATGGATCCACTAGATGTCATTGCATGTGTGTTCTTTTCCAAAACCACATGGATGCACTTATGTCATTGCATGTGTGTTCTTTTCATATACTAGAGTGATCCACTGGATGTCATTGCATGCGTTATTTTCCTAGAGCACATGGATCCGATAGATGTCGCTTCATGTGTGTTCTTTTCGTAGACCACATGGATCCACTGATGTCACTGCATGTGTGTTCTTTTCCAAAAACCACATGGTTCCACTATATGTAATTGCGTGTGTGCTCTTTTCCTAAACCACATGGAGCCACTAGAAGTGATTGCATGTGTGTTCTTTTCATAAACCACACTGATCCACTGACGTCATTGCATATGTGTGTTCTTTTCATAAACCACAGTGATCCAGTAGATGTCATTGCATACGTGTGTTCTCTTCACAAACCACATGGATCCACTAGATGTCATTGCATATGTATGTTCTTCTCATAAACCACACTGATCCACTAGATGTCACTACATGTGTGTTCTTTTCCTAAACCACATGGATGCACTAGATGTCATTGCATGTGTGTTCTTTTCATAAACCACACTGATCCACTGGATGTCATTGCTGTGTTATTTTCATATAGCACATGGATCCGCTGATGTGATTGCATATGTGTGTTCTTTTCCTAAACCACATTGATCTACTAGATGTCATTGCATATGTGTGTTCTTTTCATAAACCACATGGATCCACTGATGTCATTGCATATGTGTGTTCTTTTCATAAACCACATTGATCCACTAGATGTCATTACATATGTGTGTTCTTTTCATAAACCCCATGGACCCTTTGATCTCATTGCATGTGTGTTCTTTTCATAAACCCCATGGATCCACTAGATGTCGTTGCACGTGTGTGTATCAGTCTGCATCATTGTGCTTCTGGAAAAGAACACATGCAATGATGACGCTGCAGCATGTGGTACCAACCATGTACAAGAACCTTTCCAACACGATGGGATTCAACTACATCATGCATTCTATCACCAATTTGAAAGATGCTGCATCACCACACCAAATTGGGTGTGTGTCTCTATCAATGTGCATCATTGTGGTTTTGGAAAAGAAGACATGCAATGATGTCACTCCAGCATGTGGTGTCCAACCATGTCCAGGAACCATAGCAGCATGATGGGATTTAACTGCAGCATGCATTCTATCATCAGTTTGAAAGATGTTGCATCACCACACCCACTTGGATGTGTGTGTTTATCAGTGTGCATCATTATGGTTTTGGAAAACAACACATGAAATGATCCCACTCTAGCATGTGTGTTCTTTTCATAAACCACACTGATCCACTGGATGTAATTGCATGTGTGTTCTTTTCCTAAACCACATGGATCCACTAGATATCATTTCATGTGTGTTGTTTTCATAAACCACACTGATCCACTGGTTGTCATTGCATATATGTGTTCTTTTCCTAAACGACATGGATCCACTTGATGTTATTGCATGTGTGTTCTTTTCCTGAACCACATAGATCCAGTGATGTCATTGCATGTGTGTTCTTTTCATAAACCACACAGATCCACTAAATGTCATTGCATGTGTGTTCTTTTCCTAAACCACATGGATCTGCTAGATGTCAATGCATGTGTATTCTTTTCATATACCACATGGATGCACTAGATGTAATTGCATGTATGTCCTTTTCATAAACCACATGGATCCACTAAATGAAACTGCATGTGTGTTCTTTTCATAAACCACATGGATCCACTAGATGTCATTGCATGTGTGTTCTTCTCCAAAACCACATGGATCCACTGATGTCATTGCATGTGTGTTCTTTTCAAATACCAGAGTGATCCACTAGATGTCATTGCATGGGTTATTTTCCAAGAGCACATGGATCCACTATATGTCACTTCATGTGTGTTCTTTTTATAGACCACATGGATCCACTGATGTCATTGCATGTGTGTTCTTTTCCGAAAACCACATGGTTCCACTAGATTTCATTGCATGTCTGTTCTTTTCCTAAACCACATGTACCCACTAGATGTGATTGCATGTGTGTTCTTTTCATGACCCACACTGATCCACTGACGTCATTGCATATGTGTGTTCTTTTCATAAACCAATGGATCCACTAGATGTCATTGCATATGTGTGTTCTTTTCATAAAACACATGGATCCACTGATGTCATTGCATATGTGTGGTCTTTTCATAAACCACACTGATCCACTAGATGTCATTACATATGTGTGTTCTTTTCAAAAACCACATGGACCCTTTGATCTCATTGCATGTGTGTTCTTTTTATTAACCCCATGGATCCACTAGATGTCTTTGCATGTGTGTGTGTCAGTCCGCATCATTGTAGTTTTGGAAAAGAACACATGCAATGATGCCACTCCAGCATGTGGTGTCCAACCATGTCCAGGAACCCTAGCAGCATGATGGGATTGAACTACAGCATGCATTCTATCACCAGTTTGAAAGATGCTGCATCACCACACCCACTTGGATGTGTGTGTTTATCAGTGTGCATCATTATGGTTTTGGAAAACAACACATGCAATGATCCCACTCTAGCATGTGTGTTCTTTTCATAAACCACACTCATCCACTAGATGTCATTGCATGTGTGTTCTTTTCCTAAACCACATGGATCCACTGGATGTCATTTCATGTGTGTTGTTTTCATAAACCACACTGATCCACTTGTTGTCATTGCATATATGTGTTCTTTTCGTAAACCACATGGATCCATTGGATGTTATTGCATGTGTGTTCTTTTCCAAAACCACATAGATCCACTGATGTCATTGCATGTGTGTTGTTTTCATAAACCACATGGATCCACTAAATGTCATTGCATGTGTGTTCTTTTCCTAAACCACATGGATCCGCTAGATGTCAATGCATGTGTGTTCTTTTCATAAACCACATGGATCCATTAGATGTAATTGCATGTATGTTTTTTCATAAACCACATGGATCCACTAGATGTCACTCCATGTGTGTTCTTTTCATAAACCACATGGATCCACTAGATGTCATTGCATTTGTGTTCTTTTCCAAAACCACATGGATGCACTTATGTCATTGCATGTGTGTTCTTTTCATATACTAGAGTGATCCACTGGATGTCATTGCATGCGTTATTTTCCTAGAGCACATGGATCCGATAGATGTCACTTCATGTGTGTTCTTTTCGTAGACCACATGGATCCACTGATGTCACTGCATGTGTGTTCTTTTCCAAAAACCACATGGTTCCACTAGATGTAATTGCGTGTGTGCTCTTTTCCTAAACCACATGGAGCCACTAGAAGTGATTGCATGTGTGTTCTTTTCATAAACCACACTGATCCACTAACGTCATTGCATATGTGTGTTCTTTTCATAAACCACAGTGATCCAGTAGATGTCATTGCATACGTGTGTTCTCTTCACAAACCACATGGATCCACTAGATGTCATTGCATATGTATGTTCTTCTCATAAACCACACTGATCCACTAGATGTCACTACATGTGTGTTCTTTTCCTAAACCACATGGATGCACTAGATGTCATTGCATGTGTGTTCTTTTCATAAACCACACTGATCCACTGGATGTCATTGCTGTGTTATTTTCATATAGCACATGGATCCGCTGATGTGATTGCATATGTGTGTTCTTTTCCTAAACCACATTGATCTACTAGATGTCATTGCATATGTGTGTTCTTTTCATAAACCACATGGATCCACTGATGTCATTGCATATGTGTGTTCTTTTCATAAACCACATTGATCCACTAGATGTCATTACATATGTGTGTTCTTTTCATAAACCCCATGGACCCTTTGATCTCATTGCATGTGTGTTCTTTTCATAAACCCCATGGATCCACTAGATGTCGTTGCACGTGTGTGTATCAGTCTGCATCATTGTGCTTCTGGAAAAGAACACATGCAATGATGACGCTGCAGCATGTGGTACCAACCATGTACAAGAACCTTTCCAACACGATGGGATTCAACTACATCATGCATTCTATCACCAATTTGAAAGATGCTGCATCACCACACCAAATTGGGTGTGTGTCTCTATCAATGTGCATCATTGTGGTTTTGGAAAAGAAGACATGCAATGATGTCACTCCAGCATGTGGTGTCCAACCATGTCCAGGAACCATAGCAGCATGATGGGATTTAACTGCAGCATGCATTCTATCATCAGTTTGAAAGATGTTGCATCACCACACCCACTTGGATGTGTGTGTTTATCAGTGTGCATCATTATGGTTTTGGAAAACAACACATGAAATGATCCCACTCTAGCATGTGTGTTCTTTTCATAAACCACACTAATCCACTGGATGTAATTGCATGTGTGTTCTTTTCCTAAACCACATGGATCCACTAGATATCATTTCATGTGTGTTGTTTTCATAAACCACACTGATCCACTGGTTGTCATTGCATATATGTGTTCTTTTCCTAAACGACATGGATCCACTTGATGTTATTGCATGTGTGTTCTTTTCCTGAACCACATAGATCCAGTGATGTCATTGCATGTGTGTTCTTTTCATAAACCACACAGATCCACTAAATGTCATTGCATGTGTGTTCTTTTCCTAAACCACATGGATCTGCTAGATGTCAATGCATGTGTATTCTTTTCATATACCACATGGATGCACTAGATGTAATTGCATGTATGTCCTTTTCATAAACCACATGGATCCACTAAATGAAACTGCATGTGTGTTCTTTTCATAAACCACATGGATCCACTAGATGTCATTGCATGTGTGTTCTTCTCCAAAACCACATGGATCCACTGATGTCATTGCATGTGTGTTCTTTTCAAATACCAGAGTGATCCACTAGATGTCATTGCATGGGTTATTTTCCAAGAGCACATGGATCCACTATATGTCACTTCATGTGTGTTCTTTTTATAGACCACATGGATCCACTGATGTCATTGCATGTGTGTTCTTTTCCGAAAACCACATGGTTCCACTAGATTTCATTGCATGTCTGTTCTTTTCCTAAACCACATGTACCCACTAGATGTGATTGCATGTGTGTTCTTTTTATTAACCCCATGGATCCACTAGATGTCTTTGCATGTGTGTGTGTCAGTCCGCATCATTGTAGTTTTGGAAAAGAACACATGCAATGATGCCACTCCAGCATGTGGTGTCCAACCATGTCCAGGAACCCTAGCAGCATGATGGGATTGAACTACAGCATGCATTCTATCACCAGTTTGAAAGATGCTGCATCACCACACCCACTTGGATGTGTGTGTTTATCAGTGTGCATCATTATGGTTTTGGAAAACAACACATGCAATGATCCCACTCTAGCATGTGTGTTCTTTTCATAAACCACACTCATCCACTAGATGTCATTGCATGTGTGTTCTTTTCCTAAACCACATGGATCCACTGGATGTCATTTCATGTGTGTTGTTTTCATAAACCACACTGATCCACTTGTTGTCATTGCATATATGTGTTCTTTTCGTAAACCACATGGATCCATTGGATGTTATTGCATGTGTGTTCTTTTCCAAAACCACATAGATCCACTGATGTCATTGCATGTGTGTTCTTTTCATAAACCACATGGATCCACTAAATGTCATTGCATGTGTGTTCTTTTCCTAAACCACATGGATCCGCTAGATGTCAATGCATGTGTGTTCTTTTCATAAACCACATGGATCCATTAGATGTAATTGCATGTATGTTTTTTCATAAACCACATGGATCCACTAGATGTCACTCCATGTGTGTTCTTTTCATAAACCACATGGATCCACTAGATGTCATTGCATGTGTGTTCTTTTCCAAAACCTCATGGATGCACTTATGTCATTGCATGTGTGTTCTTTTCATATACTAGAGTGATCCACTGGATGTCATTGCATGCGTTATTTTCCTAGAGCACATGGATCCGATAGATGTCACTTCATGTGTGTTCTTTTCGTAGACCACATGGATCCACTGATGTCACTGCTTGTGTGTTCTTTTCCAAAAACCACATGGTTCCACTAGATGTAATTGCATGTGTGCTCTTTTCCTAAACCACATGGAGCCACTAGAAGTGATTGCATGTGTGTTCTTTTCATAAACCACACTGATCCACTGACGTCATTGCATATGTGTGTTCTTTTCATAAACCACAGTGATCCAGTAGATGTCATTGCATACGTGTGTTCTCTTCACAAACCACATGGATCCACTAGATGTCATTGCATATGTATGTTCTTCTCATAAACCACACTGATCCACTAGATGTCACTACATGTGTGTTCTTTTCCTAAACCACATGGATGCACTAGATGTCATTGCATGTGTGTTCTTTTCATAAACCACACTGATCCACTGGATGTCATTGCTGTGTTATTTTCATATACCACATGGATCCGCTGATGTGATTGCATATGTGTGTTATTTTCCTAAACCACATTGATCTACTAGATGTCATTGCATATGTGTGTTCTTTTCATAAACCACAAGGATCCACTGATGTCATTGCATATGTGTGTTCTTTTCATAAACCACATTGATCCACTAGATGTCATTACATATGTGTGTTCTTTTCATAAACCCCATGGACCCTTTGATCTCATTGCATGTGTGTTCTTTTCATAAACCCCATGGATCCACTAGATGTCGTTGCACGTGTGTGTATCAGTCTGCATCATTGTGCTTCTGGAAAAGAACACATGCAATGATGACGCTGCAGCATGTGGTACCAACCATGTACAAGAACCTTTCCAACACGATGGGATTCAACTACATCATGCATTCTATCACCAATTTGAAAGATGCTGCATCACCACACCAAATTGGGTGTGTGACTCTATCAATGTGCATCATTGTGGTTTTGGAAAAGAAGACATGCAATGATGTCACTCCAGCATGTGGTGTCCAACCATGTCCAGGAACCATAGCAGCATGATGGGATTTAACTGCAGCATGCATTCTATCACCAGTTTGAAAGATGTTGCATCACCACACCCACTTGGATGTGTGTGTTTATCAGTGTGCATCATTATGGTTTTGGAAAACAACACATGAAATGATCCCACTCTAGCATCTGTGTTCTTTTCATAAACCACACTGATCCACTTTATGTAATTGCATGCGTGTTCTTTTCCTAAACCACATGGATCCACTAGATATCATTTCATGTGTGTTGTTTTCATAAACCACACTGATCCACTGGTTGTCATTGCATATATGTGTTCTTTTCCTAAACGACATGGATCCACTTGATGTTATTGCATGTGTGTTCTTTTCCTGAACCACATAGATCTAGTGATGTCATTGCATGTGTGTTCTTTTCATAAACCACACAGATCCACTAAATGTCATTGATGTGTGTTCTTTTCCTAAACCACATGGATCTGCTAGATGTCAATGCATGTGTATTCTTTTCATATACCACATGGATGCACTAGATGTAATTGCATGTATGTCCTTTTCATAAACCACATGGATCCACTAAATGAAACTGCATGTGTGTTCTTTTCATAAACCACATGGATCCACTAGATGTCATTGCATGTGTGTTCTTCTCCAAAACCACATGGATCCACTGATGTCATTGCATGTGTGTTCTTTTCAAATACCAGAGTGATCCACTAGATGTCATTGCATGGGTTATTTTCCTAGAGCACATGGATCCACTATATGTCACTTCATGTGTGTTCTTTTTATAGACCACATGGATCCACTTATGTCATTGTATGTGTGTTCTTTTCCGAAAACCACATGGTTCCACTAGATGTCATTGCATGTCTGTTCTTTTCCTAAACCACATGGACCCACTAGATGTGATTGCATGTGTGTTCTTTTCATGACCCACACTGATCCACTGACGTCATTGCATATGTGTGTTCTTTTCATAAACCACAGTGATCCACTAGATGTCATTGCATACGTGTGTTCTTTTCACAAACCACATGGATCCACTAGATGTCATTGCATATGTATGTTCTTTTCATAAACCACACTCATCCACTAGATGTCACTTCACGTGTGTTCTTTTCCTAAACCACATGGATCCACTAGATGTCATTGCATGTGTGCTATTTTCATAAACCACACTGATCCACTGGATGTCATTGCACCTGTGTTCTTTGCATATACCACAGGGATCCGCTGATGTGATTGCATAAGTGTGTTCTTTTCATAAACCACATGGATCGACTAGATGTCATTGCATATGTGTGTTCTTTTCATAAACCACATGGATCCACTAATGTCATTGCATATGTGTGTTCTTTTCATAAACCACAGTGATCCACTAGATGTCATTACATATCTGTGTTATTTTCATAAACCCCATGGACCCTTTCATCTCACTTCATGTGTATTCTTTTCATAAACCCCATGGATCCACTAGATGTCTTTGCACGTGTGTGTATCAGTCTACATCATTGTGGTTTTGGAAAAGAACACATGTAATGATGACGCTGCAGCATGTGGTGCCAACCATGTCTAGGAACCTTTCCAACATGATGGGATTCAACTACATCATGCATTCTATCACTAGTTTGAAAGATACTGCATCACCACACCCAATTGGATGTGTGTGTATCATTGTGCATCATTGTGGTTTTAGAAAAGAGCACATGCAATGATGCCACTCCAGCATGTGGTGTCCAAGCATGTCCAGGAACCCTAGCAGGATGATGGGATTGAACTGCATCATGCATTCTATCACGAGTTTGAAAGATGCTGCATCACCACACCCACTTGGATGTGTGTGTTTATCAGTGTGCATCATTATGGTTTTGGAAGACAACATATGCAATGAGCCCACTCTAGCATGTGTGTTCTTTTCATAAACCACACTGATCCACTGGATGTCATTGCATGTGTGTTCTTTTCCTAAACCACATGGATCCACTGGATGTCATTTCATGTGTGTTGTTTTCATAAACCACACTGATCCACTAGTTGTCATTGCATATATGTGTTCTTTTCCTAAACCACATGGATCCACTAGATGTTATTGCATGTTTCTTCTTTTCCTAAACCACATAGATCCACTGATGTCATTGCATGTGTGTTCTTTTCATAAACCACATGGATCCACTAAATGTCATTGCATGTGTGTTCTTTTCCTAAACCACATGGATCCGCTAGATGTCAATGCATGTGTTTTCTTTTCATAAACCACATGGATCCACTAGATGTAATTGCATGTATGTTCTTTTCATAAACCACATGGATCCACTAGATGTCACTACATGTGTGTTCTTTTCATAAACCACATGGATCCACTAGATGTCATGGCATGTGTGTTCTTTTCCAAAACCACATGGATCCACTGATGTCATTGCATGTGTATTCTTTTCATATGCCAGAGTGATCCACTGGATGTCATTGCATGGGTTATTTTCCTAGAGGACATGGATCCACTAGATGTCACTTCGGGGGTGTTCTTTTCATAGAACACATGGATCCACTGATGTCATTGCATGTGTGTTCTTTTCCAAAAACCACATGGTTCCACTAGATGTCATTGCATGTGTGTTCTTTTCCTAAACCACATGGATCCACTAGATGTTATTACATCTATGTTCTTTTCATAAACCACACTGATCCACTGGATGTCATTGCACGTGTGTTATTTTCATATACCACATGGATCGGCTGATGTGATTGCATATGTGTGTTCTTTTCATAAACCATATGGATCCACTGATGTCATTCCGTATGTGTGTTCTTTTCATAAACCACACCGATCCACTAGATGTCATTACATATGTGTCTTCTTTTCATAAACCACATGGACCCTTTGATCTCATTGCATGTGTTTTCTTTTCATTAACCCCATGGATCCACGAGATGTCTTTGCACGTGTGTGAATTAGTCTACATCATTGTGGTTTTGGAAAAGAACACATGTAACGATGACGCTGTAGCATGTGGTGCCAACCATGTCCAGGAACCTTTCCAACATGATGGGATTCAACTATAGCATGCATTCTATCACCAGTTTGAAAGATGCTGCATCACCAAACCCAATTGGATGTGTGTGTGTGTGTATCATTGTGCATCATTGTGTTTTAGAAAAGAGCACGTGCAATGATGCCACTCCAGCATGTGGTGTCCAAGCATGTCCAGGAACCCTAGCAGCATGATGGGATTGAACTGCATCATGCATTCTATCACCAGTTTGAAAGATGCTGCATCACCACACCCACTTGGATGTGTGTGTTTATCAGTCTGCATCATTATGGTTTTGGAAAACAACATATGCAATGATCCCACTCTAGCATGTGTGTTCTTTTCATAAACCACACTGATCCACTGGATGTCATTGCATGTGTGTTCTTTTCCTAAACCACATGGATCCACTCGATGTCATTTCATGTGTGTTGTTTTCATAAACCACACTGATCCACTAGTTGTCATTGCATATATGTGTTCTTTTCCTAAACCACATGGATCCACTGGATGTTATTGCATGTGTGTTCTTTTCCTAAACCACATAGATCCACTGATGTCATTGCATGTGTGTTCTTTTCATAAACCACATGGATCCACTAAATTTCATTGCATGTGTGTTCTTTTCCTAAACCACATGGATCCGCTAGATGTCAATGCATGTGTGTTCTTTTCATAAACCACATGGATCCACTAGATGTAATTGCATGTATGTTCTTTTCATAAAGCACATGGATCCACTAGATGTCATTGCATGTGTGTTCTTTTCATAAACCACATGGATCCACTAGATGTCATTGCATGTCTGGTCTTTTCCAAACCACATGGATTCACTGATGTCATTGCATGTGTGTTCTTTTCATATACCAGAGTGATCCACTGGATGTCATTGCATGGGTTATTTTCCTAGAGGACATGGATCCACTAGATGTCACTTCGGGGGTGTTCTTTTCATAGAACACATGGATCCACTGATGTCATTGCATGTGTGTTCTTTTCCAAAACCACATGGTTCCACTAGATGTCATTGCATGTGTGTTCTTTTCCTAAACCACATGGATCCACTAGATGTTATTACATGTATGTTCTTTTCATAAACCACACTGATCCACTGGATGTCATTGCACGTGTGTTATTTTCATATACCACATGGATTGGCTGATGTGATTGCATATGTGTGTTCTTTTCATAAACCATATGGATCCACTGATGTCATTGCGTATGTGTGTTCTTTTCATAAACCACACCGATCCACTAGATGTCATTACATATGTGTCTTCTTTTCATAAACCACATGGACCCTTTGATCTCATTGCATGTGTTTTCTTTTCATTAACCCCATGGATCCACGAGATGTCTTTGCACGTGTATGAATTAGTCTACATCATTGTGGTTTTGGAAAAGAACACATGTAACGATGACGCTGTAGCATGTGGTGCCAACCATGTCCAGGAACCTTTCCAACATGATGGGATTCAACTATAGCATGCATTCTATCACCAGTTTGAAAGATGCTGCATCACCACACCCAATTGGATGTGTGTGTGTATCATTGTGCATCATTGTGTTTTAGAAAAGAGCACGTGCAATGATGCCACTCCAGCCTGTGGTGTCCAAGCATGTCCAGGAACCCTAGCAGCATGATGGGATTGAACTGCATCATGCATTCTATCACCAGTTGAAAGATGCTGCATCACCACACCCACTTGGATGTGTGTGTTTATCAGTCTGCATCATTATGGTTTTGGAAAACAACATATGCAATGATCCCACTCTAGCATGTGTGTTCTTTTCATAAACCACACTGATCCACTGGATGTCATTGCATGTGTGTTCTTTTCCTAAACCACATGGATCCACTCGATGTCATTTCATGTGTGTTGTTTTCATAACCACACTGATCCACTAGTTGTCATTGCATATATGTGTTCTTTTCCTAAACCACATGGATCCACTGGATGTTATTGCATGTGTGTTCTTTTCCTAAACCACATAGATCCACTGATGTCATTGCATGTGTGTTCTTTTCATAAACCACATGGATCCACTAAATTTCATTGCATGTGTGTTCTTTTCCTAAACCACATGGATCCGCTAGATGTCAATGCATGTGTGTTCTTTTCATAAACCACATGGATCCACTAGATGTAATTGCATGTATGTTCTTTTCATAAAGCACATGGATCCACTAGATGTCACCACATGTGTGTTCTTTTCATAAACCACATGGATCCACAAGATGCCATTGCATGTCTGGTCTTTTCCAAACCACATGGATTCACTGATGTCATTGCATGTGTGTTCTTTTCATATACCAGAGTGATCCACTGGATGTCATTGCATGGGTTATTTTCCTAGAGGACATGGATCCACTAGATGTCACTTCGGGGGTGTTCTTTTCATAGACCATATGGATCCACTTATGTCATTGCATGTGTGTTCTTTTCCAAAAACCACATGGTTCCACTAGATGTCTTGCATGTGTGTTCTTTTCCTAAACCACATGGATCCACTAGATGTGATTGCATGTATGTTTTTTTCATAAACCACACTGATCCACTGGATGTCATTGCACGTGTGTTATTTTCATATACCACATGGATCGGCTGATGTGATTGCATATGTGTGTTCTTCTCATAAACCATATGGATCCACTGATGTCATTGCGTATGTGTGTTCTTTTCATAAACCACACCGATCCACTAGATGTCATTACATATGTGTCTTCTTTTCATAAACCACATGGACCCTTTGATCTCATTGCATGTGTTTTCTTTTCATTAACCCCATGGATCCACGAGATGTCTTTGCATGTCTGTGAATTAGTCTACATCATTGTGGTTTTGGAAAAGAACACATGTAATGATGACGCTATAGCATGTGGTGCCAACCATGTCCAGGAACCTTTCCAACATGATGGGATTCAACTATAGCATGCAT